>ML685899.1:6412928-6484504 GCA_007922175.1 Pelusios castaneus | reverse complement strand
TTAGTCTATAAGGTGCCACAGGACTCTCGTTGTTTTTTGCTGTACACAGACTAACACGGCTACCACTCTGGGAATTGTCTTAAAGGAAGTGTTTAAAATTAAAGTCAACAAGCTGCAGACATCTTGTAATGTTGCCATTAATTTGTCAGGCACAACCCACTTTCTGTATCGTAAAAGGGACATGGAAAGCAAATGGGGACTGTGTGGAATAGGAATCAATTTCAGGACATTAGTAACTGAATACAAGTTGGATCATAACAATAATTAATCCAATCAAAGGTAAATAGGCTATTTTAACAGTATATTGCAACCCAACAACTTGATGCCTACATTGAGTTTAGGTGTCCATGTAGCCTGTTGCCTCAGGGCTGTTGAGTGGAGACAGGTTTCTAAATGTAAGCCATATGCCAGAACTCTCCTCTAAATGTCATTTTTAAGTGTACACTTTTCTTCCCACTCCATGCATTTGGCTATTGTGAAACTTGTAAAGCTAAGCATGCAAATTGCTTTGTGTGGCCTTTCCAAAGAAGTCCTGGGGAAGGATAGATTACCTTTTCTCCAGAGCATCTGGTAGTGACACCACAGTGCCACCAAAGAGAAAACCTTGACAGTAATTTAAAATAAACCTTTCTTGTAAATTGTTTACTCAGGGGGCTTCAAATGAGTCTTCTTTATCTCCTGGATAGGATGTGATGAAAAGATGTGAGCATAATCAACTTTTTACTTAACAGGTGGTATATCTCAAAGCAACCCAGACCTGCTAAGCTGTCCTCCATTGGGCTGTATGGAAGCATTGTTCAGTCAGAGTTGGTGGGTAGATGGGTGTGGCCTGCTAGACAGAGGAGGTGGAGTCTGCTTTTAAGTAAGGTAGTCATATAGCTCCCATTAAAAGATCTGGGAAGAAGTATGGTACTATTCAGAAGAACATAATATCTGTTATCTTCTTAGAATTAGGGTTGTCATGATTGGTATGCTTTTTAACTAACAGAGTTGTGAACTTGAATCTAAACTTCGATGTATAAGGGAGGGAAGATGAGGAATGAGAAGGGTTGGTGAATCAACTAAGCATTTTGTTAACTGTTTCTTTCCCCTGACAGCATAAATCAAGAGTCTCCAAATGTCCTATAAATTATGAAGCACTGATGTGTGGGAGGCAGGGACTGATCCACACACAGTACAGAGAGTTTGGGGGCATAGGCAGTGTTTGTGACACATGGCAGTGAGGGGGCAGAGCTGCTACTGTATCTGTGGGGTGCACATCTACAGCATGGGTACTTCACTTTGGCCCAGCTGGGGCAGCTCCTGAGTGATTCCAGGGCCTTTTTGTCTCTAGAAATTGAATTCCCTACAACATTTTACAAGCATTGTGATAGTCTGTCAGTCTTCCCCCTGCCTCCGCCGCCCCACCCCTCGTCCCGCCCCAACTTGCAAACTGTTTGCTGAGAATGATTCCACAAGTGGTGACAGAGAGGAGTGTTTGAGCGAGCCCAGCATTTATTCTGCTGACCTAATGGACGTCAGTTAACTTTTGGTGAGAATGTTATTTATTTTAATTAAAAGTTCATTCAATTCTGCCTTTCCCTGCCCCAACCCCCACCCTGGTCAACCGAGATTTTTATCTCTGGTGGCTTTTAGTAGGGGGGAGGAGGATACAAAATGTTGTTCTTATGCATTCGTTTTCTAGGCCAACAATAACCCCAGCCTAGACAAGGAACTCCCTCCAAGTTCCTACAGAGAGAAGTGTTAGACTACACAGACAGTGAGGTCATTCATAGCCACTATTGTTTCCTGATAACCCAATTAAGAAAGTGCAATTTATCTAGCCTGTTTCCATTTAATTATCCAATTTGTCTGACTGAGCAGGACTATCTCCTCTGCACTCCCAGGCTGCTATCGCACCCAGTAAGCTGGTTCCTGTGGCATGCTCCCCAGGTGCTTTTCATTCATTTGACCTATAGTCATAGATGCTTATAAATCAGGAAGGTAGAAGGAGTCATCACATTGCTTTCCCTTCCTTTGTGGGGGGGGGAGGGGGGAAATGTGTGTACTAGATTTAGAGTCACAGCACTATTGCCTTCTTGCTAATCTAAGACCAAACTTTAATAAAGATATTTTATAGTCTTCCACTTAGAACTAAAGATTTTTAAAAGGCGGGGGGGGGGGGGGGGGGGGAAGAGAGAGAGAGAGAGTAAAGTTGGTCAATGTAGCTGTTTCTCAACAAAGAGCCAAATTACACACAAAAAATTTCTCCTTTATATAACGTGGACTGAGATGCAACTATTAACCCTTCTCTGCCTAGGTAATGAGAGATGTAAGTGTTGATGAACACTGACTGTACTATGATGGAGTAGCAGATTACAGCGGAGCTAAACAAAGCTCTATTAGAAATGCCCATGTGAAGCAGAGGAATAATTTTAAATGAATAATCCATTAACTTCATACTTGTGAGGATGGGTCAATTAGTAGCTACAGAACAGGTCATTCTAGTCCATATCTCAAAAGTTTGATCTCTCAGATTCCATAGTGTTCCATCATTATTTTACCCAGGGAGCCCATTAAGCAGGGTTCATCTTCCTTCTTTGCGATACTCACTTCTTTGACTGAGTAGTTTTAGGAGCTGGTTTCTAGAAATCTGCTCGATAAATAAAACGTGGTTGAAGCAGGT
Organism: Pelusios castaneus; assembly: GCA_007922175.1. Lineage (NCBI taxonomy): Eukaryota > Metazoa > Chordata > Testudines > Pelomedusidae > Pelusios > Pelusios castaneus. The sequence goes on along the minus strand of ML685899.1, from coordinate 6,481,839 downwards.
GGGTGGAGGTCTGAATTGCTGGGCTTTCACAGGATTTGTTGGATGAACTTTGGCACATCTTGGAGACCAAAATTTTCAAACTTGGAGGCCTAACTTTACACACCAAACTCCATGTTTAGGCACCTAAATGGATAATCTGATTTTTCAAAATAATTAAAAAAGAAAAATAATCCCTGGGACTGCTAATTGCCAGTTTTCATGATTAGCCTTCAAAAGGATACTTCTGTTTAGCATTCTCAGCTCCCTCTGTAGTTGGTAATTAAGGCCATAGTCCCTGAGTCCCAGATCACCCAGCTGTGAAAGTGAGATGTTGATGCTTAGAATTGTCATTCCAGAGCAGCCCAGTATCCTGTCTTTAATGGTGCCCAGTCACAGATGCTTCAGGGGAAGGCGCAGGGCAATGAGTGAACACTGTAATTAAAAATTATGGACTCTCCTGTCCATACGAAGGTTTATTCTTAATTCCCATAGGGGTGTTGCAAGTATTAATCAGTGTTTGTAATGCATTTTGAATGTGAAGGGTGATATAGAAAGATATAGTAATAGTATTACTTCTATGACACATAGTAGGCAATGGTTCCCCTATTGATCCTGCTCCTAGACTTGTTTCTTTTCTTTAATTTGTGTTACTGTAGTCTCTGGAGGACCCAGCCAAGATCAGTCCTCCATTGTGTTAGGTGCTGTACAAACATAGAATAAGACAGTTATTTCCTTTAAGAGCTTTACAGTCCAAACAGGCCAGTCAGATCTCATTTTACGTTTCTAGGTGCTACTGTAATAAAAACAGTAAATGATATGAAAATCCTGCCAGTGGGAATGTGGAGAGTTTTAGCCTCTTCTTACAGTATAGACTTATATGTTTTACATCAATTCACTTGCTTAAATTGTTTTTCCGATGCTTGGATGCCTAATGCAGCCACCCTTCCAAAGGGTTTTTATAAATTTGTTTGATCTGCCAGGCACCATTTTTGAAGAGGTGTGTTCTTTATTACTTGAAATTAACCTCGACCGGTGCTCTCTGCTGATATCATGGATGTTTTATTTGCTCTGTCACAGTCCTGTGCAATCCAAGCAGGTGGAAAAAATACCTGAGAAGGGTTTGGCTTTATTTATTTGTGTGTGTTGTTCCTCCCCCAACCCAAAAAGAAGCAGGGTGACTGTACTTTACATACTGTAGTGTATGGTGTCATGCCAAATCCTGTTTGGAAATGAGTTTCACAGTTCATCAGAAACTCACTTCTGCTCAAGTGTCCAGTGTGTCACTGACTACTTGAGATCCCAAGCCAAAAGTTGCCCCAAACAGCTGCCCCTTTCACAAAATTTTCTGTGCTCAGCATAACTTTGCTAAGGTCTATTAAAACAATCTCTCTAAAGCCATGTGTCTGTAAAGTGACTTCCTTTGCTGTAGCCCATCAATTCAGTCTCCAGCCATGTGAGGGGCGCAAGCTGATTTGATGTAGCAAAGCCTCTGAAAGCTTGATCTCAACATCCTTTCTAAAGCTACAGCCAAAGATTTCTATATTGAGATATAACTTCGTTAGCTGCCAACAGAGGTCCTGTTTCTACAATGAACTCTGCATTGTGCCACTGAAATCAGCAGATCTTTATTCAGGGGTCTGCTCACTTAGGCCTCACTACAGGACTGGGAAATCTAGTTTTTGTATTGTAAAATATCTGGGCAGGTAAGGTGTAGGCTTTTCTCCAGCGTATTTTACTAGCTTCCCCGGCAGAAGAGGGGAGTGAGTTATTGTACTGCATCTAGTAACAGAGTCAAGTTGTGTCATGTTTATAGAGTGTCATGATTCAATATAATGGTATGATGTGACTTCAAGTAATCTGATGCCTCTGTTTAATAGGGATTGTTGAATCAAACACTTATTGTTATTAGAGTAGGCACAGGGATTTGTCATGTTTCTGAATGTGGTGATTTGGAGCTATGGATGGTCTAAAAAAAATACAAGTGGTTCTTTATCTTCCCAACACTAAACACTTATATTTATGGCACATTGCATCTAGACATGCCAAAGCACCTTTAAAAAGTCTTACCCTCATTTTAAAGATATGGACACTGACACACAGAGAGGTTATGTGTCTTTCCCAAGGCCATACAGGAAGCAGTGGCATTTGGAATTGAGCCTACTCCTGTGCCGGCACTGCTGGACATGCTGCCTCCCCAGTGATCGGAGGAATGTAGATGCATGAAAACTTGGAAGTTCTGATTTTTTGCATTGCTTCCATCACCAGGTAGGTGGCATGGACTTTTAAAGCCAATTTCTACCTTCTCCAGGCCTTTGGATGGATTCTTAAAAGGATGGGAAAAGGGGAGCAAGCTGACTGTCACCTCGCCAGTGCTAACGGGAGCTCTGCCTACATGTTGACCATGTGACTTCCTTTGTTTGCTTACCCAGAATCGTTTTTTCCTTGATGGGTAGAATGTTGCATTGTCTCTTTCGTATGGGGTTCCTTGCGCTGTCTAGCTCTAGTGGCTCTGCTCACAGGTATGCACTCCAAAGCCTCGGGCTAGCAAGAGGAACAGTACCATCAATTGTGCCACCAGAGACATAGTGTGTAGCAACAGCTCATCTTTCACATCCTTGTGCACAAAGCGCTGTGCTGTCCAATACCAGGTCTTGCGTGCCGTTAATATTTGGGGCTTAGCAGAGACTATGCTTTGGTTTTCCTGGAACCCACTAACAAAGCTTATAGGCAGATGCTAAGTGTGGAGAATTATTGCATTCAATCTGCTTGGGGCTTTATTATTCTTTTTTCCTCTCCTTCTGTAAATGCTGAGTTACAGGTTTTGGAAATGGCTGCTTTTCTTTCAGGAATATTTCAAGAATTCTTCAAATAGGGTCTTGGATCATGTTTACCTGATGCTTATCTGTTTGAAGGCCAACAACTTGAGATTGCTGGATTACCCAATAAGTAAGTGAGGTTGTTGTGACAATATGAAGGTGATTTAAAATTAACAGCTCCTCTCTTATTCCTTTTAAATAAATATGTTCGCTGTTCTCTCCAAATATGGCATACTTGAAAGACAGGGTAAATAACAGAAACCATAGGTGTGTAGTAGGCACTGAAATAACTGGCAAATCTCTCCATTTCTTTTCCTGAGCATCTAAATTCTGATTTGTAATATTCTTGGCTCTTCAGTCCTGGGCCACGCCAGGGAGAGAGAAGTTTTGTGATAAACATCCACAGAAGTTGAGAATTAGACAATGCTTCCTCTTCCACTTTAGACCTCGGATCAAGGCTTCCAGATATGAACCTCTTTTGTCTCAGCAAGTATTTAGCCTCTCCTATACGAAGTTGGGCAGTGCACTCCGCTTGACATTGAGTATGCTGTCTGCGTAAATGTCATTAACACAGGCTGTGTACCACCATTTCTTACAAACAAATTCACGACCTTAGTGGGTGCTATTTTGCCACTGACTCTTTGCAGAGCTGGTTTGTGGTTGCACAGTCTGACTTTCCTGAAAGAACTGCTTCCAATTAATTATAAACCCTAGAATTTGCAATCTCACATTTATCATTTGAGTTACTTGAGTGAAAACCCTTCCTCATCAAGTGATGCTGGTAAAATCTTGGTACCAACCTGTGTTGTCATCATTTTGACTATACATTCTTTTACCACTGTGGTAAGATATGATGGGTCCTGAATTTCCTCTAGAGGCTAATCAACTACAAGAAAAATTCAGCCTTCAAGCACTTTGCGCATAGCAGTAAAGGCAAGATTAATGCCCCCATGCTACTGCTGAATCACGTCCTAATATATCAGGAGTCACCAGTAAGGATACCTCCCTTGGTGTCTCCTCCCAATGGCTATCAATCTAGAATCACCTATTTTGCCCAGAATGATGTTAGATCCATTTCTAAACCTCTGGCAGCAATTCAGAACCTTATTTTTGGTGCCAGGAAACACAGTGATGCTGCCATATGTGCAAAAGACTAAAAACAGGCCAGCAAGGCTTGGTTTACACTTAAAATTAAAATTTAGCTCAATCTAGCTACATCAAACAGGAGTATGAGCACCATAGTTAGCTGAGCTAGCCCTCAGTTAGCTGGATAGAATTCTTCCATCGATCTAATTACCGCTGCTTGGGAAGGTAGATTACCTGCATCTATGGACAAACCCTGTCCATTGATGCAAGAAGTGTCTACACGACAGCATTTCAGTGACATAACTGCATTTGTGCCAATATACGGCGTGTAGTACAGTCATAGACCTCGGCACCGTAGCTTTACAAACCTCTTCCCTATGGATCTAAATCCCCTTTCACCCACTCATTGAGTTACTTCATGGAATTTTCCAGCTGGTAAGACAGAAAAATGGCCCGAGCTGGAGCTCGGAGCCTGTATAAGTATTAGTCCTTGCTCACGGGCATGAAATTCCTACACCTGTGTCAAAAAACACAGATGACCTGCCATTTCACCTGGATTTGTGAGCCTCCTGGGAAGTCTGTGATCTCAGAAACTGTTAAGAGCTGAGTTGGTGGATTCATTTTAAAAAAAAAAGTATTTGTGAATCTTTTCATCATTAAAAGTACAGAGCTTGGTTTGCTCTTCACAGGTTTGTATTATTCCTTAAGTATCTGGGTGAATGCCAGGTATTCTCAAAAATGTTTGTAAATCCTGAAAGCTTCACATATTTTCTTCGGAAAGATTATTCATTCAAATATTTATACTGGAAAAGTATGTTAGTCACTGTTTGTTATTCACTTGTTTAAAATGTCTGTTCGCCAATCAAGAAGCAGATCTGATATAGGTGATTGGCCACACAATGCAAAGGGGTAGCGGAAGGTCCAATCCTCCTCCGTGAAAGTTGATACGATTTTTGCCATCACCAGTAAGCAAGAATAGGTCCTAACAGCAAGTAGTTAAAGTGAATTATTTATGAACAATCCATGGTCTGATTATGGTTAGTCTAAACTATTTTAGCAAATACATACACATAACAGACAAATTTAGAGGGAAATATCAATCTGTTAACATAGAAAGGGGCTAAATTTGTAACTCGGATAATTCATGTGAACCAAGGTCTGCTATAGACGTATCAGATATGGAATATATCTATCAGAATAGATCCCTTAATTTTCTACTTTCTTTGGCAATGTCTACACTTAAAAAGTTAAGTCAAATCCGTTAAGTCGACTTAACAAGGTTGACCTTGTTAAGTTGACTTAATAAGTCAACTTAACTTTTTAAGTGTGGACATAGCCCATGGAGTGTAGAGTAGGAAGCCGCAATCCTGGCAGAAAAGACCCACAGGTCCCTTCTTGCCGGGAGCCCTGCTCTCTCCCTGGACCTGCCAGCGCTCCAGCTGACAGGGGATCCATCAGGTTCCCCTGTCACCTGGAGCACCATGGAAGGCAGCTGCCTTCCCCTGTGCTTCAGCTGATGGGATCCTCAAATTTCCCCTGTCAGCTGGAGCATGCGGAAGGCAGCTGCCATGCTGCAGCTGACAGGGGAACCTCGGGGATCCCCTGTCAGCTGGAGTGCACAGGTGCCTTCCCCACACTCTGCTGACAGGGGAACCTTGGGGATCCCCTGTCAGTGGAGTGCCAGCAGTTCCCTTATTGCCCAGACCCCGCGGGTCCAGAGAGAAGAGAGTGGGGCTCCCTTCTGGCCAGGACCGCTCTGGTCCCAGAGAAGGGAGCCCAGCCTGCAGCTCCCTTCTGGCCAGGACCCAGGTCCCAGGGAGAGGGCAGCCATGGCTGCCTTCTTGCTGGTATCCCGAGGCTTCCCGGCAAAAAGGGAGCGTGGCTCCCTTCTGTTGAGGAGCGGGGGTCCTGGGGAGAAGGGAGCCATGGCTCCTCTGTCCCCAGCCCTAGGTCGACTTAGAGAACTAAGTCGACCTAGGGTGTCCACACCAGCTTTGGGTCGACTTAATAAATCACTTAGCTGTTAATTCAAGCTAAACAGTGGTATTTATTAAGTCTACTTAAGGAAGCCTCTTAAGTCAACCTAAACATAGTATTTATTAAGTCGACTTAATGAAAGCCTCGTGTGGACATGGACTAAGTTAGGTCGACTTAAGCCTCCTTAAGTCGACCTAACTTTCAAGTGTAAACATAGCCTTTCAGTCTGACTTTCAATAAACTGAAGCTGTGGGGATCCTGTATAGGACTCTTGTTTGGTACTGGGGATACTACCGATCCTTTTGAACTAGTAGGACTAGACCATCTATTAATTCTAATGCTAAAGTGAATATGAATTCACATTGACCCAAGGATAGATCTTTAATTCTCCATAGTAATTCTGCAGCAGCTGTGTGTCCTGTACATACAGCTATCTCTTTTTTCCACCATTCTAGCGACCATGAAAGTGAAGTCTGTGACCTTTTACAGGGCAGAAAGCCCAAGAAGGATCCTGTACTCATTTCCATTATGTTAAAAGACAAAACAACTAAATTAAATTGGAAATAATCGCTGGATTACACAAGGCTGTATACTCTGAAATTCTCAAAACAAAAGAGGGGAGCCAATCACCATCAGAAAAAAATGTCTCTGGGCTACAACTTGTACTATTCCTTAACTCAGAACTGAAATATTTTAACACCTTTCATGCCAAGACAGTTGAAATAGCACCTTATGCAGGGTAAAGTAAAAAAAAAAGGTTTACTAGGACCTCCATGTTACTTGAGTTTTTTGTTCTTAGGAAATTACATAATTTTTAAAACAAATATGTTTGTAATTAATGTTAGTGACTTTGTTACTGTGTCACTTTCTGAACCCTGGGTTTCTCCATGATCACTAGGGAGATGATTTAGCCACTATAGGGAAAATGTGCTAGTGACTTGCCAATGTAAAAGTACAAGGGAAATCAAAACTGTCTTCTAGCACTGAAGGTTTCCTTTTCTTCTCCTCTTCTCCCTCCTCCACCCCCACCCCTGCTTTTTTGTAACATCTTTGAAAGGCTAGACTATTTATTATGGTTAAACTGGTCTCTGACCCATTGGCACGCAATGCAATCTTATCCAGAAACTTGCCGCTAGATTTTATTTCACTGGAAATGAAGGAGTGGAAAAGTTAACTGATCAGGTATCTTGCCTCATCCAATTTAATCATTTCAGTGAAAAAAAAATGTGGAGAATTCCTTAGAGCTCAAATCACAGCATTATTATCAATTCAAATTCAATGAGCCTTTGCAATCCAGCCCTTGCCTTGGGTGCAATCTGATCTTCTCAAATGGGGGAGGGGGGGGAGTCCTACCTGATTTTTTTTTTTTTGTCCTGAAAATTATTTCTGGTCTCTTTTTAGCTTTCGTTCAGCTTTTGTTTAAAAACTGGCTTGTTTTTCAATAAATATGTTCCTATTTTTGTTAAGAAAAAAACCAAACCAACCCAAAATCAGTGATCTTTTTTTAAAAAGGAAAGACAATATTTTCCCTCTAACCACTACTGACATATGAGGCTTCCAAGGGTCCCATCTCTTCTGTTTCATTGGTGCTATGGTGCCAATTTGTTAACTGAAATTCTTCGCAGATAGATAAAAATATGGAGCTGTATTGTGTCACAGATTTAAGCCCATTGCTTTCAGTAGGAAGCCTGGGCAATAATATTGAAGGTCAGATTTGCAAAGCACCCAGCAAAGAGCTGTGAGGCTAGGGAGATTGCAGGATGATCCCCGTAGCACTTTAAATCAGTGAATAAATGAAGTGGAGGATATGCTCCTGCTGCCATTGGGTAAAGTGGGTGTGTGGGTGGGTGTGCACACCATTGAATTCAGTGGGAGCAGAACTGGACCCTGTTTGTACAGATTTGGTACTCAAGTGAAGCCAGAGCCAGGTTTCGTTCCTGGCTCCACCACAGACTCACTGAACTGCACTGGGTAAGTCATTTAATGTCTCAATGCCTGCATAACTCCCCCCCTCCCCCCCCCCCCCCCCGGTAGCACTGGGAAATGAGTCCTTTCTCCCACTCTTTTCCTGTCTTTAGATGTAAATCTTTTCTGGACAGGCTCTGTCTCTTGCTATGTGTTTGAACAGCAGCCATACAACATAGACTCAATCACCACTGGAGCCTCTAAGAGCTATCTTAAGACAAATAATGAATATTGTTTCCCACTGAATTCAACAAGAGTGATGTGCAGGTATCTGAGGAGAAGAGCAGGCGCCTAACATTTACAAGGGAATACACATGAAACAGGACACCTGGAAATCATTTCTTCTTTCTACCAAGACTGGAGTTTAGTATTGTATGTTTTCCCCATTGCTACAACTGATAAACAGACCAATGCTAGGGATGTCTTCTTGCTCTATTTTTGGTGTGTGTTATGTCAGCAAATGTAGCAAGGAAAATAGAAAACCTTGGACTAAGTGTTTGGCAGGTGTAAAAGCTTTACAATTCACCTTTGTAAGGCCCTCACAGAAAGGGTTTCCACAATGGATGACTCCTCAGTGAGAGTTCATAAGCATCACATTCATTGGCCTCAAATAATTCAGAAATGGCTCAGAAGGTGCAGCTAAGAGTTGAATGATGAGGGGACTAAAAATAAGCTACTAACTAATTTTATTTGTTCAGAATAAAAGACAAAGTTGTTAATTTGAATTGGTGAAATTCCATGTCGAGATCACTATAAGCAAGCAATTTTCTTTTGCCAAGATGGGGAGGGGGAAGGGGGGGGAAGCATTTCCCCCCAGAAAAAAATTCTTGATTTTGAAAGCATTTCAAACAAAACAAAAGAAAATTTTGCTCCTTTGACAGACGTTGTAGTTTAAATTTAGCTGTGTTTTCCTTTTGACTGATAAATTACAGCTTTATTTAGATGTCAGTGTTCAAACGGTGAGATAACCGAGACAAAGGAGGAGCTTTCTCATGTTACATAAGTGGCTACCCTCAGGTAAAGCGACTCAGTTGTTCATAAATTGACCCCCTGACCTTCTAATCACTGACAAATTATCCAGTGCTTTTTTTCTACAGTCTTCATTATGCACTGTTATTAAACAGACTAATTTCCTGTTTATTAGGACAGCATCATTGAGATGCAGTAAGAATCCTTCTCATCAACTTTAGTGAGCACATATGAAAGCGCCTAAGTGATTTGCCTTAAGACGCAATATAACCTGTGGCTTTTGTGGCAGCTTTTCAGTCATTTGCTATAAGTAAAGTATCACCACTGACTGTCAGATGTTGTCTTTCAATTTTTTGTAAATGTTTTCAAAACTAAAAGTCCCTAGAGATGAAAATTCTTCATACACATTCCTGTTGACCAAGAAATAACAACCCACCCAAAACAAAGATGAGGAACTTACAGAATGGGAGGAGCCCCATCTTCAAAAGAATCTGATGAAGTGGGATTTTCTCTCACGAAAGCTCATGCAATAAATGAATTTGTTAGTCTTTAAAAGTGCCACAGGTTTCCTTGTTTGTTTTGCTGACATAGACTAACACGGCTATCCCTTTGGAACTAACCCACCCAAGTTACTGTCTCACCCCTTCCTTCTTACATACAAGCCACAGGCCCAGCCAGGCTCTATAATGAATGCTGAGGACTTGTCTACAATGTAGCTCTCAGCCAGTAGAGCAGCTTTACCTAGGTGTAGGCACCCTGGTGTAGATCTGGTGGACCAAGTTAAGCTGTAACTTGTGCTAGTGCTATTCATTACAGGCACTGCATCTACACTAGAGGGATTGTAGAGGTGAAGTTACGCTGTGTCTACCTAATTAGGGATGTGGGAGGGGGGGGGGTAAGGGTGAAGCTACATTGTGTCTACACTAGGGGAGTTGTACACCAGTTAGAAACCCCAATATGAAGCGATCTCTCTTATCTAGTGATCTACAGAAATCCCAGCAGTCTGGGCTGTAAGGCAGACTCTGAGTAAGTCAGAAGGGAAAAGAACAGGAAGTATGTTTTGCCTAAACAAACAGAGATAACTTCATGTTGCTTGCAAGATGTTTTTTAAGGGTTCCCATCAATCTTTTCACTAAAGCACTTCCAGTTTTTCAAAGGATTTATTGTTAAGGTGGTAAAGGGAGGGCTTTGGGGAGGGGGAGAACCAGTTAAAGATTCAATATTACTTTTTACTATCCCCACTCACAGCCCCATTCTACCAGAAACCTCAGTTCAGCTGAAAGGAAATAAGTGAACTATGGCCTAAATGTTCACATATGATTAGTGATGTTAGGTGTCCAAAACCTTAAAGGAGCCAGAGTTTTCAAAAAGTTCTGAGCACCCACCCTACATAAATCTGGTCCCTTTAAGGTGAATCAAATTGGACACCAAACCACTAGTCATTTCCAAAAGTTTACACCAATACATTCAACTTGATCTCAATCCCCATTAGGCAACTTGATTGATATCTTTTATTCTTCGTTGCACACCAGGAGAATGGGCTTGTTTCAAACCACTAGTTCCAGCTGCCTTCCCCCAAGCTTTGCAAAGTTTGGACCCAGATCCAAACGTTAATAGCTGCAAGCCATCTCTAGGTTTAACCAAGGATAAAGAAATGGGTGAATAAAATAGGAATTTAGCTTGCACCTACCTTTTTCTTTTAAGATTCAGTGTTTGTTTTCTTCTTGTTTGTATTTATTTATTTTTTTCTCTGAACTGCATGGGCCTATCAGAAAAAGAAGTAGTAATGCTGAGTTACTTTAGGAAAGGATGTTCTCATGAGATATACTGGTCAGACAAGTTTAGAAGTCCAAAGAAGTTCAAATAGTCCAAAACAACATCTTCCTGAAGATAGCGCGTGAACTGAAAAAAGACTTAATTTGTTGGAAAAGTGATTCACCGGTGATTCCACCAGCTGTAGCATGAATAATTAATTACCAATAAATTAAATTAAGTGTGGTTAGTGGGTGCACATTTTAAGTTACCCAGTAGTAGATGTAAATACTGGATATTTCAATCCTGGCTGATCTTTTGTTAGAGGATTTTCAAAAATAAATCAAATCAAATCAAAGCTTTGGTGTTGCATCATGGGAGCTATATAGAGACTATGTCTGCTGATTAGCATCTCTTACAAAAAATACTTGCAGTTCAGGTTCACAGAATTATTTCCCTGTTATCTTTGTCGTTGATGGTATTGTATATAGATTTTCACAGTCGTGTTCTGTTTTTTTGGAGTAAAAGGACCTGTTGTATTGTTTAAAATGCACTTGTTCCAATTCTGAGCACTTTCCATCTGGTTTCCTTTTTCCTTCCTCTTGATATGAGCAGCCTTTCCTCCGCCTCTCACTCCGTCGGAGGAACAGGGAGGGCAGTGCCGTGCAAAGCCCTGGTTAGCTCTGTGTTGTAGATCCTAGCCCAAGATTCCAAGCTCAGCAGCTTCAGGAAATTGACAGGGGTTATTTATTTATTACTTTATTACTTTATTTATTTATTTATTTATTTATTTATTTATTTATTCTAAAGGTCTGAGGGAAAGCCATGCTTGGGGGAATCTACAAATCAGGAGCAATAGATTTCCCTTTTGAAAAATGTGAGCTTTGAAAGCAAATATATCTTGGCCCAAGTTGGTGGGATCACACTTGGTGCTCTTTCCTAGCTATTGGGTGACCTATGTGCTACGAGTTTGGGCCTCAGTCCAATTCAAAAGTGAATGACAATCAACGTCACAAAAACTGCCACTACGCTTAGCACTACTTACCTCTACCACCCCCATACACACTCTACTTAGCACTCTCAGCAGAAAGGCCAAGGACACTGAATGATATATGAAGAGTTGTCTTCTCTCTCCTTTAGATGCAGTTCTTCCAAGGCAGGGTCGAGGAATATGGGAAGGGTTCAATATCTGAGGTAGGCTTGCTCTGCCCCAGCCCACACTGTACCCTATTTATGGATAAGAAGAGCATGAGTCTCTCATGCCTCAGTCACTTTCCACCAGATTAAATTAAAATGGGGGAAAAAATAAGAAGAGAAAAATGAGAAGGAAAAAATATTTTGCACAAAAAGAATCTGGGAGACTAACCAGCCGAAAGTGATGGAACTGGAATCATCCTCTCCTGACCCCTGAGCTCCTATAACCATTCTTATGTAACCTTGTCTTCCTCCTCCTAGCTGTATGGTGTAATAGATTTCTTTAAATTAATAATGCGTAAAAGGAGATTTACACTGCAATGCTAAAATATTGTCTTTGCCTTTTATTCATGCATTTGTCACTGTAGTCTCTAATAGAGGTGTTCAGCGGGGGGATAAATAATGAAGGGGAAAAAATTCTGTCATAATCCAGGACCATTTGCAAATTCATCACCAATATTCTTTTGGAAAGAAAGACAGAAGGATATGAAAAATATGCACCAGTGCTAATATATCTCACTGATTTCCTTCTCCCATTTATCCAGAGAACCTACTTTGAGCTATGATAGAATGTGAATCCTAGAAATTGCCATTCCTTTTTTAAAGACAAGTCTGCTACTGAGTTCCCAGGCAACAGATCGTATACTGGCCATCAGTTTTCATTTAAAGTACTCTAAGTTAAGCTGCAATACATACAACTTTTATTTATTGATTAATTGGGGAATCAGGTTATTGTATAGAGAACAGCAAAGAAAAGTGCCAGTAAATCTTCAGTAGACAAATCCCTGTGAAACCTTTTATTATATGTAAAGGAAAACTTAAATCTACATCACTGTTAATTTTTTAAAAAAAAATTATAAATAAACTATTTTTTATTTATTATTAAAAATAGAGATGAGCGAAATAGGGAGAAAAAAAAGAGCCAACCTGAAATGTTGACTTAATTTGTCCTAAACTCCCAGGTGTTTCTTGATCTTTTAAAAAGTTCCATTAATTTTAAAGAAAAAAATGTTGTGGCTCTAAAATTCTGAGGCTCAGCTCCAATTGTAAATAGAATGCCAAATTATTGCAAGAAAGAATTTTTATGGTCACATTCCCAAACCAAATAAACTCAGGGGAATTACTAGATATCTTGGAGGAAGGGGGTGAAATGGATCAAGAAACCACTTTCAGGAAGGTTCCTGGCTGGGGTCAGGAAGGAACTTAAACTATGACCATGTTTATTGCCAAATTATATATTATAGGGAATTTTACACATTTCTCTGGAATATTTGGTACAGAGACAATACTGAGCTAGATAGGTTATTAATCTAACCTGATATTTCAATTCCTTTGTTCCTAGCATCAGAGTTGGAATTTCTAGAGATTCTCCATCTATAAAGACTCTCCTTTGCTTCTAACAAAAGCCAGGAACATTGTTTGCCACCACAGTGTCTGTGAACAGTGAACAGTCAGTGGCTTTTTCTGATATTACTGGATCTGAATTAGACAATAGCATTGTAGCCAGCATATAGCAATAGAGAATTACTTCAGATATGAAAAACTTGAGTCCCATACATAGTCATGGGGGCAGCAATACCGCCTACAGCACTTTGTCAGCTCAACAATACGTGGTCTCCACCGATGGAATCCACCAGTCTCTGCTTGGTCTCTCCCTTCTGTCAAGCTGGATCTGTGTTAGAACCAGCAACCAGAGTGAAAACAGGAGAGAATGTAGTAGCACTTCGAAAAGGGGGAGAGAATGAAATATATCATAAGATAATAAGAAAATAAACCATTAAAAGGCTCTGTTTCCTATTATCATGTGGTTTTATGTTAATGAAGTTGTTCCAGGCCTGTTTGAGTTTCAGTCAAGCAAGGGAATATGAGTAATATGAAAAATATGTGGGGGATGAAGACCCTAAGTTAAAAAGTCTGTGTAACATTTAATCTTTTCATTCTACATGCATTTCAGGATAAAGTACCCAGCCAGTGGCAAGAAAGAAAACACACAGGACTGGATTTTCTGTGGCCCTCAAATTGGTGCCCACAGACCTGGGTGTGTTTAAAAAAAAAAAAAAAAGAACTGCATTTGCACATCTGCACGTGCTCACAGGCATGTGTGTGTGCAAAATGGATGACCGTGAGTCTGGTTATCCATTTGTATATGCATTTATCCACTTGAGCTGTGCTTTCACAAAGGTAGAATTTTGCATGTGCTCTCAAATGAGCCCATAAGTATCAATCACTTTTTTTAGAGGCAGCCTGAGAATTTTGCAGGATTTCTATGTGATAGATCAGAATGCTAAAAAGCAGAGAGATGTCAAGAAAGAGAAATTCAGTAAAATAATTGGGCTTTGAAAAGGCAAAAGCAGAATGGAGAAGGGACTGTAGAAATCATATGTTCAGTGTTGCATGGTGACAAGTAACTGACAATTAACAAATAAGGCAAATTAGTCATCACCATCACACAGTTCAGTCTGTTTTCTAGAGCTCCTAAATGCTTTGGTTTTGGGGGGCACAAATCTTCTTACAAACTTTTTTCAGTTGTTTCTGATCAGGGTAGGATTTGATACTTCCACTTCAGATCTAAACAAAAATCTGCTGCCCAGATACCCCAGTGATGAGTGCTAAGAAATTATTACATAGCCGAATGCCAGAATGCAAAGAGAAACTCAGTCAAAGTTACCATTACTTTCCATTCAAACTATGTGCATCTGCCCAGGTTTGCAAAAAACTGAGTCTGGGGTTGATTGAAAAGTTTGCAGACTTTGGCAAAAGAGAGAATGTGTTTGCAGTGAACCCTCAAAGAGGAGTTACACAGTTCTGCCATTTCCCTGCCCTGATTCCTTTTCTTGCTGGCGAGAAGATTGAGGGGCATAGGTTGGAGGCATCATGATATAGAAATTAAAAAATGAGCTGAAAGCTCATCATAGATGGCTCAGGAGTTGGCAAGAATGAGTATTAAGAACCTAGGTTCCCAAGTCACTGACTCATCAGCATCCTGGCTGCGGAAAGTGCATAATACCATAATACCAGCCAAAGAGCATTCTACAGCTAAATCTCTCCTCTGTGTTCCTGCAGGAAGTAACGGGGTTGGTGAAACCATTCTCTGAATTACCCATGGCCTTGGGCAGCTAAGGGGCAGTCTTCTTTTCTTTTTCTCCTTTGAAAGCCTGTCATACAGGGGTGGGTTTTTAAACAATAAGCAAAAAATCAAAATAAGAAATGCAAACCATTTACAAAAAATAAGTGGGATTTGCTTTTAATTTTTGTTTGTTTAAAAGAAGAATAAGCGCAAAGGGGAAAATGTTGCATTGATTTGAAATTTAAGTTGCTATTATGCTAATAAATCCAGTGCAGGTATCCTCCAAGACAGGTGGTGAAAAGAGTGGGACCAATTAGAGTTTAAGTCACCACCCTGTTAGTTAGAGTCATGTGATATCAGGGTTGGAAGGGACCCCAGGGCCAACTCTAACTGTATCATCCCATCCAGGGCTTTGTCAAGCCAGGCCTTAAAAACCTCTAAGGATGGAGATTCCCATCCCGTCCCTAGGTAACCCCTTCCAGTGCTTCAGCATACTTCTCATGAAAACGTTTTTCCTGATATCCAACTTGTTCCTTTAGTGGGAGGGGTTGGACCACAAAAAAGTCCTTCTGTAACGCTCCCATAGCCTTTGAATTGAGTCAGGAAACTGCACATCACACATTTATTGTAATGCTGCAGAATCTATTTTCTATGCTTTAGTGGTCAAAAGGGACTGTCTTTTTAGTCTGTGTTTTGTAATGCAGATAGCACAGAGAGGTCCTGGTCTCTGACTGGGGCCCCTAGGTGTGACTGCAATATAAATGATAGACTAGAGATGTCACTGATTCAAATAGTTTTATTTTTGACTGTTGTAATGAGATTTAGGTGTGTCAGAATTTTATTTTTGCTTTTTATAACTTCAGTGGATCATATATTGTTTGTTATAACTTCAATGGATCGAGCACTTTTTCTGATTATCAATTTAAATGTTTATTGTTGTGCCTAATTGTAATTTTTAAGCATTTTTAAAAAATTTTTCATCAATTCAAATTTTCACAGTTGCAGGAAATTAAGTGGGATTAAACAGTGGTAAAGATCAGACAATAATTCCTCAATGACAGTAGATGTTAAGATTCAATAACTTCAAGCTTTATAACAGTTTGAAACACAAACTCCCAACAGCATGTGTCAAAATTTTAGCCTAAAATTAAACTCTAAATTCTCAAACAGCATTTTTCTTACTTTGCCAAGCCAAAATTTTGTTTATCAGTGGAAATATTTTTCATGGGTTTGTATGTATGCGTGCAATAGACATTTACCATTAAATAGCTAATTGTTCCAAACCTAATTTTTAATATCTATATATCTATATATCTATATATATAATGTTCATCATAAAATGTTCAATACAATATACCACAATTTTAGTTTGCTTAACATTTTTCATCCAAGTTGTATCTCAAACCCCCAGGGTTAAATAATAGAATTGGAGAACTAAACACTATATAGCATTAAAGGGAGAAACTAAGGAGAAAGACAGGGGAAAAAGGAATAGTTTTCAGGTGAGACATGAAATGGAATGATCTAAAATGGCAGAATAACAGGGCGGCTATTGCAGGAGTTTGGGAGAAGGGTCTCAAGATCAGATTGAGTGCGAGGATAGAGTAAGTGGAGCTTTAAAGCTGCGCTATCTGACTTTGAAACATTTAGAGAGAGAGAGAAGTTAAGAAATAATTAACGAACATTTGAAAGAACTCTATAGCTTTCCTCATCCACATCCAGGAATAAAAGCCATGCATTTGGGACACATTAGTTTTCATTGATTTGTTGGAAGAATCTCTTCCATGTATTAGTTAACTCACTTACATGCTCATATCAGTTTGTTATCTTGGGCCCTCCTTCAGTACAGCATTTACGTGAGGGCTTAATTTTAAGCACATAGCTGTAATCCTAATCCAACTCCCCTGAAGCCAATAAAAGACTCTTATTTACTTCATCCAAAGGGGTAGCCGTGTTAGTCTAGTTCAGCAAAACAAACAAGAAGTCTGGTGGCACTTTTAAAAACCAACAAATGTATTTATCAATGAGCTTTCATGGGGGAGCTCATGTGATAAATGATGTGTTAGTCTTTAAAAATACACCAGACTCCTTGTTTATTTACTTCAGTTGTGTATTGGGTCAGGGAGTTGGATCAGCTTTAAGCATGTGAGTGTGTTTAGCTGAATCAGGTCCTTTAAGTTAGGTTTCCAGGTTGGTAATTTTATTCTTTTAGCAGCTAACATGGATTTTTTTAACCTTTTCAGTTTTGTGTTTCTTTGGAATTTCAGTGGAATGTTGGTACTTACAAGAGAGTTATATAGTACATGCTGTGAACAGTGCTTTCCATATTCTCAGCATTGTTTATAATTGCAGCACTTATGTGGTTACTAGACATTTTTTGCAAAGGTTTATTATTAATGTGAGATCTTTGGGTCTGTCAGTATGATTTAACCCTTGTATTATGGCAAGTCCCCATCATGCTCTGTGCTGCATAAAGACATAACACAACAAGTCCCATAAAGAATGTACAATGTAAGTAGCTAGAGATTTGTTGATTACTGTCAATAATTTCATTCCAGAATCTCTTAACACTATTGTATAAATCTAACTTGTTTAGGTGTATTTTAAGTATTTTTTACAAACTACAATAGGAGCAAAAGTAAAAGATAAATTCTGCTCTTTTACATGTACACTTGAACCCTATTGGAGTGCATACATGTATATGAGCTACTATATTTCCTGTGCCTCTATTCTTATGAACCCATCTGCCTCTGTACACCAAAGTATGAATTACATTCCACTTCCCTCTCTTACTAGCAGCATCAATATATTGTTTAATAATCAGAGGAGCTTGCTTTTTTTGCAAAAGTTTGAAAAGTCATTTAAAATAATCTTAAAAAGTCATTTAAAATAATCTTATGTTTTCCTAGCTCAGATAAGCATTGTAATAATCATTTTGAGAGAATAAATTCTGCAATATTAGCAACTTAGACTTCTTGTTTCTAATTTAAAATAAGATAAAATATGATTAATGACCATTATGATATATTGGTTTCAAACTCGTGGCTGGGATAATTTCACTGCACGTAACCTCCTCCTGTTCCCCTCTGGCTTGAAGAATACCCATTTAAAGGCAACAGCATTCAGACAGCTGGCTGAGAGGGTAGAATTTTTGCTCTTGAAATTGGAAAGCTGCAAGTCACTTCCAATAACAGTTAAGTAATGTGGGATTGTTGCTGGTCATCAAAAACAACATTTAAAAAACATCTTTGGTCTTGGGTGTATTTCTTAATAATGGTTTAGAAGGCTGATACATTGTCTGCTCAAATACAACTGACTGTCCTACCCCATGGCACAACATAGTCAAAATAATTTGGAAGAGGGGAACTAGAGTTCTGGTGTTCTTGTTGTATAGGAACTTGCCATGCCATGGCAAAAAGCATGAACAAAGGCAATTCTATCATAAGTGGATTCAATACAGGAGTAACTGAATGAAATTATTTGTCCTATATTATATAGGAGGTCTATATATTATATAGGAGGTCTAATTAGATGATCTAATGAGCCCTTAAAAATTTAAGTGTTGTGGTAAACTAATTTTTTTAAATGGATAGTTAAATAATGAAACTTAAATGATTGTGGGAGACTCTGCCAGCTTCTCCGTCTGTGAACAAAAGTGAGAGACAATGAACATTGGAGGGGTGGGGAATATCAAGAGGAATGAGTACTTTAGGTTTGGAGACTGGCAAGGTGAAGGAGCTGAAGAGGGTGCCTTAGGGGAAGGGAACTTTTTTCTGTTCCTGGTTTTGAAGTGTGATTGGGAGTTGGGAAGGTGCCTGCATTAGTGAGATGGACTTTCTGGCCTGCCCTGGAGGTTCCTGATTTCATATCTCTCACCTAAACCTGACTGGGTGACACGGCTGAGCTACTCTGGGGACAAATGGTTCCAGCCTGGTATTCCATGTGGCCTGAGCTTGAGGGGGATCTCTGGGAGTGATGGTGTAGCCACAGTGACTTCATTGAGCTGGAATTGTAGAAGGTCTCCCGTCCAAAAATGGAATCTGGTACAGTGGGATGTATCTTGAATATATATCCTAGACTGCTGCTAATGCAGGACTGGTGCTGGCAACTCCAGTACCCATTACTAGTTATTCATACTGTTTATAAAGGCGATTGAGATGGATAAAACTTCACTTTATATACAGACAGGGTTAGTGATTTGCACCTACCCCCATTCTGGTTTCTTTGATGGTGAATTTATTGTGAGTTGTAAATAGAACAAAACAACTGTTGTGAAGCAGTATAAATTGACACAAGCTAGGTATTTTGGGCAGCAGACAAAATCCTTTTTACCCCCTGGTTATTACTGTATCGGGGTTGCAGCATTAAACTGGAATATCACCTTGCCTTCTGTTTGGCTGAACTTAATTAACTGACAGGAAATCATGGATTTCTGAACCCAGCTTTCCTCAGAACATTCCTCCCTAACATAGAAGAATTGGACTGATGAAAGCGAGTAACATGAAGTAGGTCCTAAAATTCTTTTGTGTGCTAAAAACAAAATGCCATCAACCTATCTATTAGCAATTCCAATTCTTTGAAAACAAGTCTTTAGAGACCAAATCTCTAGCTCTGAGGATGGAGAGCACTGAAAACTGGATTAGAACTGTTAGGTTACAATGAAGACAGAGTACATATAATAACGAGGGGTTGTAATTTGCTGCTAACTTTTATATAATGCCTTTATTTTAATGGTCATCATAACAACATACCGTAACTTATCTCATCGTAAGTGGGTTTGATCCTGGGAAACATTAAACACTTTTGAAAATTCTGCCTTAAATGGTTCTTAGGTAGAAATATCTGTATTTTTAAAAACTAATATTCTAAACAAATTTTTGCAGTTCCTATGATGGTCTATGGTTTTACTATCTTCATAATTGTGAATAGCCTCTCTGTTGAAAATGGTCTTTTCTAGTGGCAATTACAGATGGATGGTACAGAGCAGGGTCGAAAGAATGCAGTTCCATTTCCATTCCATGCATGGGAAAGCAGGACCATTCAAAGTTTTTGGAAAGCTTTTCCCCCTTACAACAGTTATGTAAGTCTGTGGTTTCCCATGCATTCAAATGGTAGCCGCATTCCTTCAGACCTACTCTGCATTGTGGGACTGTTATGGTGAAAACTTCCAATTTGGTTGGTTTTGTTACAATTAATTATTATAATGTTTATTTATGAGGTCACCCATACTTACGTAGTTGTATTGAAATGTGTTTGGGTTGTCATCTCTTTGACATTTCATGGTGGGCAGCATTTTCAAAATTTGACATTGAATGGGTGATGCCTCAGATTTTTGGATGTCTGAGTTTTTTGAGTTGTCCAGCCTGAGATTCACAAGCAGTAGCTGCTTTTTCAAAAAGTTGGCCATGCTAGCTTATAAGTTACATTGCTAGCTTCTTTCAAACAGTTTTTCCAGCCATATTTGCTTAGAGCTCTATGAACAAAGGCAACAGTTTTTGGCTATTTGTTTTGCTTGGGTGAGGGAGGTGTTTAAAATACAATTGATGGCAAAATGTTGAAGATCGAGCAGTACACTGGAAAATAATACTTAGCCTTGATCAGCCAGCATCATCTAGCCACAAAGAGTACCATTTACAAAATTGTTTAAGTCCCAGTAAAAGAGTCTGTGCTCCTAAGTCGCCTAGGTGCTTAAAAAGAAATTTATCCAAAGTGCTTAGTGGCAACATGTCAATTTACAGTGGAACAACAGGATGTTTATGTGTGCATCTTCTATGGGAACTTTTGTGCTTCCCCCAGTCTCCATGTGTAGGTCACTTCTGCTCCATGGTTACTATCTAATTTCTCTTTTTTCCTGCCTCACCAGCTTACCAAAAAAAAAAAAAATCCTCTTTTCTAGCCCTGTGGCTGTACTCTCCTTTCCTCTGTTCGTGTCCCAGAGCCGTGCTCGGGTCAGCAGCAAGCTAACGCTTTTGTCAGCGTGATTAATAGCGCTGTGGATTGTCGTTAATTCACTGGCTAATGACTGCGACTCTGGCCGCTCTTGGAGTAATCGGGTGATGTATGTGAGGAGTGCGCACCTCATGGCAGAGGTGAAAATCATTTCGACAAGTCAAATATTGTCACAGGGAACAAATGGCTCTCCCTGTTAATAAAAATTAATGAATTTTTTTTTACCACTGGCCTGCTAAATGAAGCCATGTAGTGAATGAGCAGAGGGGACAAGCTCGGTGGAATTAAGCACTTTATTTGAGGGTTAAAACCATAAACATCTTTATTACAGTTGTGATAGGATGTGGCAAGTGTTGGAAATTTTGTTTGTGCTCCGAAGCAGTTTGCTCCAATGAACATTAGCTTTTTAAAGTGTGTTGGGGGGTGGAGGGATGAAGGGGGGGGAGGAAGGAGGGAGAAGAGGAGGGGAAGAAAGCAAAAAAAGATTGGAAATATTGTGAGGGAACCAAGAGCAGAACAATAGTGAAGATCCCTCCCTCCTCCACACCCTCCAACCCTATTCCAAATGCACCCACTTACTCTCTGTGCATCACTTTGAAGAATCCACTTTCCTGTCTCCTGCCAACCCAAGATGTCCATCCTATCCCTTGCCCCTATCTCATTACCTCAGCCAAGTCCCCTATGTCTCTGACTACTTACTCTGGTGGTCAGCATACTGCTAACATCTTTAGTTCCTCTGGATGAGCTGCAGCCTTCTCATACGTGATGCTGTTGCACCTGATTGTTTCAGAAGTCACTGCTGGATATGAGGATGGGGCGCAGGCAGTTAGCTTGTCAGTGGCACCAAGGAAGTCACCAGCCACTTTTTCATTGTCTGCTTACCTGCGGTAAGGATAAGTATTTTATTACCTGCCAGCAACATAACTACCATCATTACTGAGGAGAGGAGAGCATGGCTTTGGTTTGTGAGGATTTTACTTCTGAAGGAATTTGCTATGGCTTTTCCCTACTGTCTCTGCAAAGCAATTTTAAGTCAGGATCCCAATGTGACATTCACTGGTGACCAACCTACAGTTTGGGTCCAGATGCAACTGAAAGAGCAGTACACTGCAACTCCTCTTTAACATGAAAGTGTAGCCCTGGGAATTTCAGAATATATCCCAGAGAATGGCCGCCTGGCTGCTTGAGTCTTTAGATCATTGCTCGCTGGGATCTATAGACTCCATTGGCTGCATCTCTACAATAAAGATCAGGGATGTCTCACTCCACCCCCTTTTAGATATACCAGATATAGCTTGGGTGCTTTTGGCCAGTTGAACAGCCAAGGGCTGTTTGAGAATTCCACAAGTAAGTAGAAACAACCTTAGTGGAAATCCTTCCCATTTGTATCAAATCTTTATTAAAAGCAAATACACCATTTAAAGGGTCTTTCATGTGAAGAGGAAGAAGAAAGAAACTGACCTGGCATGAGACCTTACTCCT
This sequence comes from Pelusios castaneus, assembly GCA_007922175.1. Classification (NCBI taxonomy): domain Eukaryota; kingdom Metazoa; phylum Chordata; order Testudines; family Pelomedusidae; genus Pelusios; species Pelusios castaneus. Next base: position 6,459,603 of record ML685899.1, on the reverse strand, counting down.
TTAAAGATTTCACATAGCTGGCTGCCTGGCGAGCAGCAAATCTGAGGAACTGGAAAAGGAAAACAAGGGGAAAACCATAGAAAAAATACCCAAATGTTACGCTGCACTGAATATTATGTGCCCAGGTGCACCTTCCAGATGGTAGTGCACAGCAGTGATCTGACAGTATTCTGTATCCTCTATACTTTAGGAAAGGTTGTTTCATGTGATGCATCCACTACATTTCCTGCAAGAAACCCTCCAAAAGTGTGTTTCCCTGCCCTACTGCAAAGCAAAGAGAAATAGTTACATGGTTCCCCCCTAATCTTCTCCCTCTTAACACTAGCAGCATAGGCATAATCTGGGGTGAAGTTAAAAACTCGTATAATTTTTGTTGGGCTATTTTTTTCACTAATTTTGTTTGAGTTCATATTTTATATCAACGTAAACACCAGAAATCGCTGCATTGCATAAAATTAACTCAGTGTGAGCCCATAAGAAAATGGACAGCTTTAAAAATTTTTTTGGTGAAATTGCATAGATAGGTAGCAAAGCTAATAAATCTTATGAAAGCCTTTAAGGTGTGGGGGAGCACTCACTGTATCAAAAGTTGGCACTATCAAGCATGGTGTTGTGGGAGGTAGGCTGGTCTTTGGGAATCAAATGTAAAAAGGAGGTTCTTGCTGGTTTTGATGGTTAAGGATCCCATTTGTGCTCTGAACCACAGATCCCTTTTAAAACAATTGATATGGATATTGGATAATGACATATTACTTAGCTTAATCTCTCTTTCAGTGTCAGCTGGTTATGATTCAGTGTTACTCAGTGCCGGCTAATAGGTATTGAATTTCAGTCCCAGAGATGACTGCATTTCAGAGATGCACAAAATAATTGCATTACGTATTTTCTATTTGTTTAAATTTGTAAAGCATTGTGGGTACTGTATGCATGCAAGATTACTATGACGGTCATTTTTACGGAGTTACTACTTGCACATTTTTTATCAGTCCTGCACTCAGACTCTTTTGCTGGCATGAATCTCAAAAAAGAATCAATCCTAATTTTTGGCAAAACAAAATATGAGAAGTATAAGATACAAAACAAATCATAACTCAATTAGACAGTTTCTGGCCTAGTGCAGAAGTGTTTTGCTTAAAAATGAGCTAGATGTGACATAGAAGAAGCAAAAGGCAAACAACTGTATCCTTGCATTAAAAACTACAGTGACTATAAATTGAGAGATGTTGGTAATGATTATGTAGCATCAGGAGACTTACCTTCATGAAAGAATTCTTCTCTGGATAAAATATTTATCTTTAGACCTATGCATAAAACCTTTTACCTTGACTATTTGTGGGTGTACTCATATTTTAAATAACTCTTCACCAAATACCTGTGCAAGTGCTAATTTATAAAAATGCTGTAGGAAGGACCTTTGTGTATTCTTATTTTTGCTGGTTGGAAAATTTCCAATAGAATGTTTTTCCATTAGAAAATGCTGATTTATTAAATTAAAAATGTTTCCTAGGAGTGGATCGATTTTTGTCAGTTTTCTACAGGATATTATCTGTGTTTGTTTCATTATGACTTTATCATTTTGATATTTTAATAATATAATGATATAGCATAAAATCTAAACAAAATATTTGGACCTTGAACCTTTTGATAAAGATGACGCAAAATATTTCAGAAGATTTACCTGAGGGGAAAATTCCAAGAGTTCTTCTTTGAATCCTATTTCAGGATTAAATGAAATTTTGAACCGGTGGGCTAAAATTTCTTTTTTTTTTTTTTTTACCAGCTCTAGTTCTTATGAAGAACAATATTTCAACTAGTATTTCCTTCCCCTCCTCCTTTGCCCTATGTGTTCCCATATAAGATCCTCCATGGAGGTAAAAGTACAATTTGCATGCTGGTTCATTTGCTTGGGAAGCTTCAGAAACCATAAAAGAAGGCAGGCTTTGGTTCTGGGCTTGGGGTCTCAGTCTGAAATCTGCTCCTTGTGGGTGGGTGCACAGAGGCCCAGTTACTTATGTATCTTTATTTCTCATAGTTTATTGTACTCAAGTGGAGCTCAGGAAAGGTGCAGGAACCTGCCTGCATGTTGCTCACTGCAGGATTAGGGTTTGTTTTTCCAGTGCCATTCTTTAGAATAAAGCATATTGTCATCTTGGGAAATATTTAGTTTTTTTCCTTGGGAGGAAGCAATGCAATAGTGGGTTCCCTAAAGTGACCAGTCTAGCAGAAGTGTATTCAAGATGTTGAGACTCTTGTTCGCTTTTTCTATCGTGCGTTTTACTTTTTGGTAATTTCTGTCTTAGTATAGCTTGGACCTTGCTTTTTTCCTTCACTGATCTTCCTTTGAAGTCAATGCCTGATTGTCAGAAATATCTTTGACCCCACTCCCCACCTATTCCTCATCTTTGTATATTTCTGTTTGCGTGTTCTTATTAACATTGGCTTCCTTTTTAGCTGAAAATGACCATGATCATTCAAAAACAGTTCATTTCTGATAAAGCATCCATGAGTTTTATCAGGCTGTTGCACCGTGTGTGCATGAGAGATGATTGCTATTAGCTGGACAGTCTCATTTGGCAGGGAGGAGCTAAGCCCAGTGCGCCATCCCCCACCCCAGCACGTTTAAACATTCTATTTTTATAACGTTTAAATGGATTATTAATTTAAGGAATTTTTACATGCTAATTAGTGTGGTAAAAAGGTTTAGATCTCCAAAATACCATACCTAGAATACTAAATAGATCTCCTTGTGGATTTTTTTAGGTATATTATTTCCTAATGTATTTGTCTGTAATTATCCCTATAAAATGGATTTTATAGCCACATGACTCTTAATGAAAGTGATCAGCTTACCTGAAGTAATTTATTTTTACATTTCAACAAAATGAGCAAGAAACACTGACCAGGGTTTCTCCATCCTCTCTCCCTCTTTACCAACCACTACTATCCTTTGCAACAGCAGATCGACCAGTTCTGATGTGTGTCTCTTTAACATGGCCTTGGGAGCATTAAAATCCAGGAGATGAAGAGTTAAGGCAGAAATAAAATCTTGAGGTTCAGACTGTCAGCTTAGATAGTGCTTAGCAGGGTCGAGGAAAAAAGTCAGTTGTGATTTAGAAGAAAAACAGTGAGATTTGAGCAATTCCATGGAATACCTTTCCTAGCCTCAGGGCAAGTGGAAGTGGTATATTAACCAAGGAACAGAGCAGAGGAGGAAAAAGGCCAAATCACATTTCTTTGAAACAAAGAGGCTTTTTACCAGGAACAAGCCTTGATAAAAATTACAGTGGCATCACAACTCATTTCACCCGCTCTGCCTAAGGCTATATTAAAGCAATGAGGAAACAGGGGATGCAGCAGCCCTGAAATACAAATACTGGGGTCCCAGGAGCATTTTCAATATAAATAATCCTTTTTAGAATAATGTATTGATTTTAAATAGGGCCAGGTGGCATCTGCAACACCTAAGATTGTTGTGGAAGATCTCCGATTTAGGCAAGATACTGTACGTTTGTACATATGCTGGTAGATACACCACGAACTCTCCCCCACCCACTCCTAATTCACTTCCCCTCCCCTCCCCCTCAAAATTGCCACGTATGAGGCTCTCAAGTGATCGCCTTACGAATCAAGACAAAATGTGAAAATAGAATGGTGTTGTTGCCCGTTTAGGTGGTTCAATGATGAGCACATGAAACTACTAGTTACTCCGATTTTGAGGATGCCACTAATCACAATTTGTACTAATGGGTCTTTTCATTGCTCTATAAGCCAGTTCAGGAAGTACAACATTTTCTGCACTGTGTTAATTGAGTTGCATGGTTTTTTCCATACCTGGGGCTGTGCTTCCAGGTGCCTGGTGCAGTTCTTCTCAAAGTTGCAGACAGCCACCATGAGGACAGGGTACTGATGAAAGTTACTCAAAGAATGAGTCAGAAATATTCATCTTGTCCAGATTTTGTCTGAGTATTTTTGGAGCAATTCTTCTGCCCTCCAAGATAACATGAGAGACTAAGAGTCATCTGAATTCCCATTAGAGATAATGAGCGATTTATGTGCTTATGATGGATGGGTGAATTGTCTGTGTGGCTTTGGGAAAGTCACTTAATTCCTCTGCCTCTCTAGTGGCCTATCTGTGAAATGGATAGAAATACATTCCTATTACTCATGGATGTTGTGAAATTTAAATAATTGTTTGCAAAGTCTTAGTAAAGGATTAACAGTGAAATTTATTTTTATTATTAGAACATGCCTTGTTATTTGTATGACTTGCCATCATCCACTATCTGAATGTTACAGGAAAAACTCCAAGAACACCTTCCCAGTTGTAAGAGACCTATAAATGGGCTTCTTCATGGGAGCAAAGAGTTAGAATTAAACACATGCTTAACACTTTGTCAGAGACTTGTTTGTGCGGTATTTTTTTTGTTTGTTAGAGAGGAAAGCTTGTCAACAAAGAGCACTTCAGTGACTAGGAAAAAACCCTAATGCAGTAATCTTGATGAAGGGGTGTTCACTGTGCAAACATTCATTGAAACCTGGAGATGAAATGTGTCAAGGAAAAAGAAAGAGATCTTTGTGGAGAACTGGGCTTAAAAAATAGGTTTAATTATGTTTCTTGCTGTTTGCTTTAACATGAATTTTGTCTGTGTTAAATACTATTTTCTCTATAACAGTTAAACATTTCTATAGACTATCAGACAATGGTTCCTAAAGATGATGGTGACTAGTACAGGAAGGGATTAAGGTTTAATTCACCAATCAGCAATGGCTTGCCATTTTGGCCAATGAAGAGTGGGAATGTAGGACTTCTTTGGGAGTCTGTAATATCTTCTTCTGCCAGCTGGTTGGAATCTGTCAAATTAACCCTGGGTTAACCCAGTAAAATGCTAGAGCCAGCTTGAGTTAGCAATACGTGTGTTCCTAAAGAATCTTTCAGGCAGGGTATTTGTCAGGTATTTGCTGTCATTTACATTAAGGTAATGCATGTTCTTCCATAGGCAAATTAGTGAAGCTACATAAAATCTCCAAATATCTAACCTTTAGCTTTCAAATGCCCCCTACCATTTTGGGTGGCTGTCTGTGAGGTCACACACTTGTAACTATCTCCCACAGTGGGGTTCATACTAACCTTCACTTTGAGTTTCATCGTTGGAAAACTGAGGTATGCAAGTGAAACTCAAGTATTTGGGGCTGCAGGGAAGTGTATGTTACAAAATCGCCTCCCCCCTCTGACTCATGTGAATCAGTGTTTGATGGGCTTTTCACAGTCTCAGAAGGGACACGGCTCAGGGACAGATGGGAGTCCATAATCCCAAATTCGAAGAAATCTTGATATGGGCTCAGGATGGAAAAGCCAGATCTAGGTTTTGAAAACACGGAGATTGAATTGTTTGAATCCACGGTGTTCTTTCAGGATCTTCTCTAAGCATTAAGGCTCTGCATTGTACATTTTCCTTATCCATCAGCTGGTGATGGCTAAAATTGTGTGAGACACTCGCAATGAAAGATGTAAATTGCTCACAATCATATTATTTTAAACTTGCTATGAACTATGGAAAACTCAAACTTCAGAGATTTCGCACTTTAAAGCTGCTTTCTCATGTGTTGAAAACGAACCCTTTTCAGAGTTCATGGCAGCTGGGAAATACAAATGTAGAAATCAGGGTATTCACAAATTTGATTTAAAAAAATAATCATTACAACATGTTTGAGGAAAAGGAAGATTTGCAGAGTGCAATATTGTCTGAAATGATGAAACTTTAAAGGTGAAATTTTTCACCTGCTGTGCACAGGTCTTCTCTTTATGACTTGATCTAAAATTGTTGAATGTGGAATAATTCATTTATTTATTGGCCAGTCACAGAAATCCATTTTATATTGTTACACCAAAATCTACACCTCTTTCCTCTTAAAACAAAGCCCGGCTTTTGACATCCACCTCACGGCTCAGTCCCCTATTCTGCATTGATTCACTAGCACTCTCTTTATTCTGCGGAGTATGTTAATACTGTCCCTTTCCTTTGCTCTGCCTTTCCCCCTCCCTTCCATGCCCAGGGTATGTTTGCCTAACTCATGTTAGGAAATAAAAATTGTTATTGATTATTATTAATATTTAGCATGTTTTTGAAAATGTCTTTTCCCACTGCTATTAATCTGCTATGTTAATAATGCCAGGACTCCTGTTCTGGACCCTAGGGAACCTGCAGTGAGTAGAATGACAATGAGACAGTGACAACAGCAGAAAAGCTTTCTCTTGGCAGAGATGTGAATTCCAAATGCAATGTCTCCTTTTGGAGAGTTACAAATGCTTTATTCTTGTTCTGCATTTTGTGGTTCGGGGCTGAGAGAACTACTGAGCATCATTTGTTAGTTTTTGGAGACCTCAACTTGTTGCATTTATTTATTTATTTTAGCAAGACTAAATTTCTCTTACTGGACAAATTATCTTTCAAGTAGGTTGGGTTTTTTTTTTTTTTTTTTTTTAAGGTTCTACCTTTTCACAGTGTCATGAAAGAACTTTCCATTGAATTGGGAACTTTTTCATGCTTTACCAGGCTTGATGAGAAAATGTTTTCAGAGAAAATAACCAAAGCGGCAAAATACATTTATGATTTTTCTCTAATTGGGTCTTTCCCCTCTTTCCTGGATTCAGTTTCTGCTTTATTAATTATTCATATATCGTTCCCTATTTGCAAAAAAAAGCTCGTTGAGATTGAAGCCTGTGGTTGTAGTATGTATTCTGTATTTCTTTTGCTGCTTCATCACTGAGAGTTGGTTTTAGTACAAAATTTGCCATAGAAATCCCCAAAGACTGATTTATCTTCTCCAGTGGCTTTAACAATGCAGAACTTGGCCATATTTTTTGTATTTAAAGGAATCCAGTTCTGTCTGCTATTTCTCACTATGCCATGAACTGTCTGCACAATACGGTAGAATTTTAAGGAATGTATTCATATATTTCAAATACAAATATAATGCTGGGCATATAAAAAACTAGAGGGGCAATCAGGTAAAGTTTAGTTGCAGACGGCAACCTTCTATTAATAAGACTGATTCTAATAGGCTCTTCTGTGAAAATATTTTTGATGCCTGGCTGAACTAGACTTTTACTGGAAATATAATACTGGCATTTAGTGGCGAGTTATTTGGACACTCTCCCTGCTGGTTTTACTAGAGGAAAATGAGTATTAAGGAACACTTTGAAATATTGTTACAGGATTTATTCTCCATTCCGCCAGCAGAAATCCTTTAATAAAAGAAAACACTTAATTTTGCATTTAGAACTGAATGCACTTTAAGTCTTTAAAGCTTTTTTTCTTTTTATAATCAGTTTCTACCGAGATTTTTTAAAGAAAGATTGTTTTAAATATGATTGTTTAACATCTCACTTCCATATTTCTGTCATTACCAATTCTTGTACTCGTACTTTGAGAGTTGTACCTTTTTCTAAGGGAATTGTATCTGACCTAAGGATAGGAGAAGTAATGAGGATATAATAAGAACATACCTTCTGCTGAAAATCTGAAGGGAACCTTGGCTTAGAATTCAAACTAAACGTGGAACAGTTGAGAAATTTGGGGAAGTTAAGTTATGTATGTCTTTAGATCTCTCCCTCACCCCCACCCCTTGTATTTTTGAATACCTCTGCATTTCCTAGTTTGGTCTGTGACTGAAATACTTTGAAATAGTCATCTCATAGGAGACGAGATGAGGAAAGCTACCCTTGAATCTATCTTAAAATCAGATTGCAGAGACTAGATGATAGCTATGCTACTTCAGAGGGCTGGAAACTCAAATTTAGTAGCAACCTTGGAGCGTCTATACTTGCTAAAAGAGAAGAGCATTTCACAGACTTAGCTCTTCATTTTGTTTTTTGTGGTTTTACACTGGAAAGGAATTAAATAAAAACCCACGTCCACTCAGGAGCCAATTTCAAGGGCATGTGAAAATGATTTTCCTTCTGGAATAAGACTCCAAAAATGAATATCTTGGGACCCTATATTTTGCATGAATTTTTCTTGCCAAGTGTAAACTGCCCAAAAGCAGTGTTGTCCAGTGATTAGAGCAGGGCTCTGGGAATTGGCATTCTTGAGTTCTATTGCCAGTTCTTTTAGTCATTTGCTGAGACGTACGTCAAGTCACTTATCTATCCTGTGCCTTCATTTACCCTTCTACAAAATAGATGTGTCAATGTTGAGCCTACCTTCCAGGTGTTTTCATAGAGTCAGAGATTCCAAGGATAGGATGGACCACTGTGATCAGGTAGCCTGGTTTGCTGTATAACAGAGACCAGAGAACTTCCCTAACATAACTTCTACGGTAGACTGTCCAGTCTTGCTTTAAAAATTGTCAGTGATGGAAAATCCACCAGGATCTCTGATAAGTTGTTTCAATGGTTTTTACTGTCACTGTTAAAATATTACATCTTCTTTCAAGTCTAATTTTGTCTAGCTTCAACTTCCAGCCTCTGAATTTTCTTATATCTTTCCCTGCTGGACTAAAGAGTCCATTGATAAATATATATTCCCCATGTATGTACTGGGGCACCTGGCACTGGCCACTGTCGGTAGACAAATACTGGGCTGGATGGACCTCTGGTCTGACCCAGTACGGCCTTTCTTATGTTCTTATGTTCTATGTAGCAACCTGGAGAACAAGCCACTCCTTAACCTTTTCTTTTGTTAAGATTACTAGGCTGAGCTCCTTGAGTCAATCACTGAGACATGCTTTCTAATCCTTTAATTATTCTTGTGGCTCTTCTGTGAACCCTCTCCAATTTATCCACATTTTTCTTGAATTGTGGAGGTCAGAATTGGATGTGGGGCTCCAGTAAAGATTGCATCAGTGCAAAATACAGAGGTAAAATAACCTTTCGACTCCTATTTGAGTCTCTTGAGTCACATTAGCTCTTTTGACCAAGGCATCTCACTAGGGCTCACGTTCAGCTTATTATCCACCAGGACCCCCAGATCTCTGAGTTCCTGCTTCCCAGTATAGAGTCCCCCATTGTATAAGAGAGGCCTACACACTTTGTTCTTAGTTGCATATATTTATGTTTAAAATGCGTATTCTTTGCTTGTGCTCATTTTATCAAACGATCCAGGTCCTTTGTATCAGTGACCTGCCTTCTTTATTTACCATTCCCTGAATTTTTGTGTTATCTGCATACTTCATCAGTGATAATTTTATATTTTCTTCTGTCATTAATAAAAACATTAAAGAATATAGACCCAAGGACTGACCCTTGCAGGACCCCACTAGAAACACACCTGTGGGTTGATGTGTCCCTGTTTATGATTATGATTTGAGACTTGTCAGTTTGCCAGCATTTAACAAGTGCCATTTTAATTTTATATCTTTCTAATTTTGTAAACAAAATGCCATGCGGTACCAATCAAATACCTTATGGAACGCTAACTGTATTATATCAACACTATTACTTTTATCAACCAAACTTGTAATCTCATCAAAAGAGGACATCAAGTTAGCTTGACAGGATCTATTTTTGTAAACTTATGTTGATTGGTGTTGATTATATTACCCTTCTTTACTAATCGAGTCGCGTATCAGCCGCTCCATTATCTTGCCTGGGATTGATGTCAGACTGACAGACCTATAATTACTCAGGTCATCCCATTTACCCTTTTTAAATATTGAGACTTATTCTCTTTACAGTGCTGTAAGATCATCTGATAAGACACTAAAGTAAATGAAAATATTATGCTCCGCTGATGTTTAAATGATACACAAGAAGCACAAGAATTAAATTACATAATAAAAAGGGAAGAAGGAGCCTCAGAATTAAGGGAGTTGGAATGTGGATGTTAGTTAGTTAGGGGCATGTTCAAATTTTTGGATTCATTTCAGCCACATTTGCATTCCATTACACTAGCTTTCCACATGGATTTGGGTGATTTGAGTTTTGCAGAAACTGAAATTTAATTTCACATGCACAGTGGAATTAGTTGATCAGTCATCCAATCGAACAGAAATGATGCCAGGTGACTTATCTGAGCAATCACAGCTACTTGATGCGCTACTTAATGCATCTTGATAGTGAATTTCAAATGCCAGCTCTTCAACAGAATTGTTTGTGATCAGTCCACATATTTTTTTTTCAGTTGTAAAGTTTTGGTTACTTTAAAATAATGATAAGTTCAAGGAAAATGTGATCTGCTCACGAGTATCCCCCACACAGGAAAAACAGGCTATGTTCATCAGATAAACTACTTGATGTACATTATGTTCTCAGCTCTAGGATCATCCATTACTTCTAACCCCCCATGATACAGAACAAAAAGGAAAAATTACATTCATGAGTGAAGGGGGGCATCATATTGTTCCAAGCTGGAAAGTTGCCCATCAGATATTTTCCCTCACTATTGAAAAATCAGGCAAAAACATCCCAATTGATAGTGGAAGCACTCCTTTATTCTGCAAGTTAAATACAGAATAGGATCAAATCATAAGAGACAGTATAAATATAGTGAGATAGAAAGAAACCATGTGGTACTCCAGTGGCATTGTGGTACACTGCCCATACATTTCTCAGTTACGGTCAGTTTTCTGTACACTTAAATATTTTGAGTGCCTGTCTAGGTCTTTCTTGCAATTGTTAAAGGCTGTGAAAACCCTTGAATGAATGAGTGAGGGATATCTCTAAATGGTCAGTTACGTAGTAAATACTACTTTCCACTCTCTGGGCATCTCAGAGTTGTACAGAAAACATCTGAGGGCATTGCACAAGTGTCTAAGAACCATGTAGGCTGTCTGTTCCATGTGTTTACATATGATTTTTCATTGGCTGTTTCCTATTTCAGTGTTAACCCAGCACTACTGGATTTATTGCTCTTTTTCCACTGTCCATTTGCAAGTATTGTCGCTCTCTCTATATGCAACTTTGATGGAGATTAGAAATTTCCACAATGAATTTGGGTGAAACTTCATGATACATTTACAAATGTGAAGTAACTTGCTTTCTGCTCTCCTCTCCCTAAGTTCATTGCCAAGACAATGAAACAAAAATTGTCCTTGTGTGTCAAGGAAATGAAATGAATGTTTCCCAGTGAAATGTATTTGGGATTTCAGTCCAGTTCCTGATGAACCAAAAGTTAAAGCCTATCCCCACTGAGGACACTAATTAGGAATTGTGGAATTAGGGAAAACAAGGACTTTCCAAATACACCATAACTGTAGCCCAGAGTTCCTTTACTTCTTCAGCCTTAGTATCCAACTTGTTCTGAGAGCTAAAAATAAAAGACATCCTATCTTTCGTACATCTAGAAAGGAGGCCTCTTACCCATGGAAGAAATTTCACCATTAGCAGACTAAACAGCTCACTGTAAATGAAGGAGTGAACTGCGGAACCTTGACCAGATAACCTGGACAATGGGGGCTTGTTGAAGAACGAATACCAACTAAAGACCTACATGGCTTATTACCTTATTTGGCATCATTTTTGAATCAATACTACAAAATGCCTGGATTAACATCCCTGGAGAATGTGGGTCTGATTTTTCAGAGACGCGCAATTCCAGGCCCAGCAAATGGGTACTGCAAGGTGCCCCTCCCCTCTGAAAATTGGGCTCTGTCTCCAAACAACAGGATCAGCACAAACAGGCACAGAGCAATTTTGCCCTGCCCTAAGCTCCTGCCATGGCATTACATGTCAACTCTGTCCAAGGCGTGAAAAGGACAGTTTGCTCACCACACCCCTTTAGTGCTTGATTCCTTAACAGACACTGCCAGTGTGGGTGCCAGTTGGTGCCTTGTGGTGGTCTTTGTGATTAACAAACCTGACATCAGATCCGGACTGAGACCCACTGATTCATTTCATATGAGCCAGCAGGACGAAGGTCCAGAGGTGTGATCAGATGCAGAGGGCAAAGTAAGGAGTGGCTTTGGGAACTGGAGACCCAAAGAGTCTTTGGGGGGGAGGGGGAGAAGGAAACTCCAAGACAGCTGCTTGTTGAGAATCCTGAGGGCTATTTACAGAAGAGAGGCTTGATTTTTCAGAAGTACCAAGCACTGTGGATGCTGTTGGCTTTGAAATTTAAGCACCTGCTTAAGTGCTTTGCTGAGTGAGGACTACAGTTCTGATCTTTTGCATCACCTCCATTGGTTTATGACTCTGAGGCACCAAAACCAAATTTTTGCTTATTGAAAAATGTAAGAGAATGAATGAATGGGAAAAAAGAAAAGTCCTTTCACTCCCCCTCCCTCCCCCAATAGCAAAAGGTTCAATATTTTACATGTTTTGCTGGAGGGGGTGGTGGTGACATTTTTCATCTTTTCTTGCTAATATAGGAATATCCAAAACAATTTTGAGTACAGATGTTTTAAGAGAGAAGTTGTGATTAAACACTGCAGGAGCTTTGCCATGTTCTGCCATCATAAAGGAAATGGATATGTTCCATTGTTGCTTGAAACAAATGTTTGAAGCTGCTGCTGTTTCTCTTCTAGAATCAGCACAGAAGAAGCCTTAATCTAACTGATATTTTTATGCCTTTGGTGTTTGCTTGACTATGACTTTTAAATTATAGTAGACCATAGCTCAATAAGAAGCAGTTGGACACATCTAGGAGTATTGTTAATACACTGAAACTTAGATTTCAACCCTTTTGCACAAGTTTTTTTCCTTGGGCTGAGATTGCACACTAGCTTCCAAGAAATATATGAATTCATTGGGAGCCTGAAATTTTCTCGTTAGTTTAGAAAATGAAAATATTAGAAAGTTTTATATGTATGTTGTATTTATGAAAACCAAATCCACTAGAGAATCCTCTTGAAGCCCTGGCAGCACTGTGGATTTGAGCTTGTTGCTATTTCATGTGCAAGTAAAAATGACCCATTTTCTGTGAACATCCAGTTCTGAAGCTGTCTGCCAAATTTTAGCTTGGAAAGTCACCGCGTGTCAGCCAACAGAATAAAGCAATGGAGTATGACAAAAGTGTTATGGTCTCAATCCTGCATTGTCTCTGCTCTCCATACTCCCACTGCATTCAGTGGGACTCTTAAGTACAGTAGGAATGTAGGATCAGGCCCAATATTCTGTCCTACAAGGTCAGTGCAATTGAAAGAAGAGCACATTTACTTGCTAATCAAATCAGTTCAGACGCTGGCTGGCTGAGTTTAGTTGAGTGTGGGTGGATTCTGTGTGCATCAAAGGTTAAGGAATCTGAAATGTTCTTCCGAATGTCTGTAAATATAGAAGTTGTTTAATCATTTCACAGAATTAGGTGGTTTGCTAATGGGATCTTCTGCAGTTAAAAACAAAAAAACCCAGTCAGAGCTGCTAAATAGGTTACTCATGAGGTCGATCACCAATAATGAAGCATCGCTTTAGCTGTTGCAGACACCTTATTGGTGTTACACACATTTTAAAACTATACCCATATACCTGTGGAAACAACCCTTCAGTGTGGTCTTTTAGTGCATAATTTAGCTAGTGAGCTTTGAAAGACTAATTTTAGTTTCATGACAATAACAATAAGGTCAAGTTGTATTTCTGTAGTGCTTTCATATGACTAGACATTCCAAAACACTGAAATACTTGCCAGTAGAAGAAAGAATATATAGGACTACATGGCTGTCATGAATGCATGACAACATGCCGCACACGGCACGTCCATTAAACCAGCAAATCTGCGGTGAAACACAGTAGAAGAGACAAATACTACTAAAGACTTGACTGTCTTCTGTTTTTTTGCCAACCAAATTAAATTTGGAACAACGAGGGGTGTAATCAAGAGGCTTGATAGTGAAATATGCAGTAGTTTTAATGAAGATTTAATAGCATACTATATTATGGCATCTTCAGGTGCAGTCATATGTTAAGTGATTAGAAGAAACTAGAGAGGCTTAACCAAATATTGGACTCCACCTCCTAGAGGCTGGACTTACCCAGATGGTTAGTTTTCTCTAAACAGAAACCACCATCCTTCTGCTCTGTACTCAACAACTTTACGAAGTGGGATAAAAAGAATCCTTCACACTACTGAGCTTGTAACAGCTTTGGTAAGCTTCTTGGATAGAAGGTTACTTGTTACAGATTTTGCTCTGTTACTTCTCTTCAGACATTACTACAAAATATCCCAGCTAGACTTGACAGCATTACATTGATATCCTGAGATATTTTTCACATAGAGGCATAGTCTGAATGACTTACCTGCTTGCATCAGCTTTGAAAACTTATTGGAGAATGGAGCAACACAGCACCTATTTAGGCTAGAGAATGCCACCATTCAGCTTTATTCTAGAAGCCTCAGACAAATGTACTCCAGAAGCATGGGGTCACACAAATATACTCTAGTAGTGTCTAGCTAATTCCCATGGTAAGTCTCAATTCCACAGCCAGCCAGGCCACTTCATAGCTAGATCACATTGACAAAATGCATGGTTTTTGAGAATACTTCTCAGAAGAACTCACTTCAAGTTGGCTGTCCATGGGGCATTTCCAGCCACCGTGCTAAAGAAGCTCTTTAACCCATCAGCACAACACAAAAGATCAACCTCAAACATATTTTCAGGCCTAAAGCAAGCTGGGTAAGATTTTATTGAACGTAAGGGGCATTATTAAATCATTTTACAAAGTTAGACATTTTGCAATAAATCTGTTGAACCCCTGTGACAGAGAGTGATTATTATACTTGAGAGGGGATCTGGACAATTACCATACTACCATCCCCTAAGCATTTCATAAAACTTTGCTACTTGTATTTGAGCTGGAACATGGTGCCTGACTATTCTCTTGCTTTTTCAGAGCCTTTCAGGAGATGATGGATCAGTCATAGAGCCAAACGTTACAGTCTTTCAGCAATGCTCTTGTATTAAACAGGTACATTTCCAAGTGCAATTCCAAATCATGTAGACACAGCCCATAGTAAGGGTTCATGTGGTGCTGCACTGCCCTGGGGGAGAACCAGAGATGGAATGTCCTGTGGAGTTCCTATGTGTGTTCACACTAGCCATTCTTGGGATGCTGCTTTCCCTTCCTCTCACGCCCTGTGAAGCTAGCCTGTTCTGCTGGACGTGTACAAGAAATCGGGTGTAGAGAAATGACCTGCCTTGTCTCCATGACCATCCCTCTTCTCTTTGAAACACTGTAAATGAGTCAATGGTCCAAAGGTGTAGTTGTGATAAACTTCCCTAAGGTCAGAGGCCTGTCTGAAGACTTTCTGAAATCATGCAGATCCCATGAGGCTTCAGAAGCCACCCACCAGGTATTGGCTAGGTCAGACTTACTATGTGAATGTTCCATTTCATGATAACTTGATATTTCCACTTCCAGTACCAGAAAGTATGGCAGTACATGGAAATTGAAAAGAAAGGAGGAAGAGTTAATCACACTTCATTGACCTTCAAGAACTATAGAATATCAGATCAAGAGGGGGGTCACTTGGGATTACTTTTTAAATTAAATCTGAACTGGTCTGTCCAAACAGCAACAATACTAAATTAATGGTCTTTACTAGAGAGTAATGTCTATTGTCTACCTGCGCCATTTCACGTATCTCACAGCTCGCACTCTGCTCAGCCCTGCTTTGCTTTCAACTCTGTTGGAATTCCTGTTTCTTAAGTGCAAAAGAGGCTAATCATAGAGCAGAAAATAATTTGGCTTGCTAATACCAGAAGAGAAAACATTTACAGCAACCACAAGTATTTTTTGGATTACGGCATATAATACTTGTTTCTGGGGACATATTTGCGTAAGCAGGGCTGCATTTTTTTTTAACTAGAGGAAATATTTGTAAGCAATAGCAGAAAATTTGCTGTGCTTCCCGAAAGCTGCAACAGAAAGACAGTAAGTGAAGAAGCAAAGTCATCTCCTGTAGTGAAGCAGGACACATAGTTTCTAAGGGGGAAAAAATAAACTCAGAAAAATCTTTGAGGTCTCAAAAAGAGAAGATATTTCTTTAATACAGAAGGCCTGTTCTGAGCCTATAAAAGAGATGTAGTATGTACTCCTTAAGCAGAGCCCTGCTGTGATAGTTACTCTTCCCGATAGTTCCTATTTGGCAGCAAGAAATGCCTTCCATGCTGAAGTGAAAACTGTAATTTTTGTTGGGTGCTATTTTTCCCCATGATTACATCAGAGGTCAGTCATTAATATTCACTGTGGGAGTCCCTCTCATTTCTCCATGGCCCACAATGAGGCAGTTGTTGGAGTTGTTATCATAGTGGAAACTACTGTGCAACGAAAGCACAGTCATGCTGCCTCGTATTTAATTGAGAGATGGTAAATCTGTTCCCAAAATACTTCAGCTCCTTGTATTGTATGACAAATGTGTTTTTCTTTCCCCCTTCATCTGTGTACGTTTCTCCCCCTCTTCTTCCTTTTGGTTGAAGAAAGCTCCATTTCCCCTACATCTCAGGGTCATAGCTCAACAATTGACTCTTCATGGAAAATCCCCAAACATTAGCTGCCTGAGAATCACCCATTTTCCCCATGTTTCCTCTCCTTTACTCTTTTGCAGCGTCTCTGAATTGCCACTGTTCTACCCTGTGTAGAATGAGATGACATGGCTCAATTTTCAAGCCTATCTGATGTTCATTTTGACATTTGCCATACTCTCATCCCATATATTCCTGTGATGGTCAAGATCAGTGAGGATGCTCCTAATAAGAACTTCTGGGAGATGAAGCAGAACATTCCCAGGGGGTGGCCCTAGACTTTGGAATTCTCACTAGTCCCACAGAGGCAAAAGACCTAGGTTCTCAATCATCTACACTGAGGCAGTGGTGGCTTTAGGGGTAGATGAAACAGGCGACTGCCTATGGCCCCGAGCAATAAAGGGCCCCGTCCTCAAGTTGGTGGACAGAAATGAAAATATAGAAAATTATAGAAATTGTTCCCATCTAGCAGAGCCAGCAACAGAGCTGGAAGCCTCAATACTTTTCAATCTTGTAAAAACAACTGGCTCATCAAGGCAACTATCAATAGGATCTGTGCTTCATCTGAATTGCAGATTTCACTATTATCTGTTGACTTCCAAGAACTTATTACTGAACTTAGGCCTTGTACACACCAGAGAGTTATTGCAGAATAAGCCATCTTATTGCAGAAAAACAAGCCAACCGTACACTCCTGAATGCTCCTTAGAATCATAGAATCTTAGGGCTGGAAGGGACCTCCTGAGGTCATCTAGTCCAACCCCCTGCTAAAAGTAGGACCACTTCCACTAAATCATCCCAACCAGGGTTTAGTCTAACTGAATCTTAAATGTTTCCAAAGATAGAGATTCCACCACCTCCCTATGTAGCACATTCCAATGCTTCACAACCCTCCTAGTGAGAAAGTTTTTCCTAATATCCAACCTCGACCTCCCCAGTTGCAACTTGAAACCATTGCTCCTTGTTCTGTCCTCTGTTACTAGTGAGAACAGCCTAGCTACCTCCTCTTTGGAGCACCCCTTCAAGTAGTTGAAGGTTGCTATCAAATTCCCCCCTCCAGTCTTCTGCAGACTAAATAAACTGAGTTCCTTCAGTCTCTCCTTGTGCCCCAGCCCCCTAATCATTTTTGTTGCCCTCCACTGGACTCTTTCTAATTTGTCAACATCCTTCCTCTAATGAGGAGCCCAAAACTGGACACAGTATTCCAGAAGCGGCCTCACCAGTGCCGAATAGAGGGGAATAATCATATCCCTCGACCTGCTGGCAACACTCCTACTGATGCAGTCCAATATGCCATTGGCCTTTTTGGCAACAAGAGCACACTGTTGACTCATATCCAACTTCCCATCCACCATAATCCCCAGGTCCTTTTCTACGGTGCTGCCACCTCGCCAATCGGTCCCCAGCCTCTAGCAGGACATGGGATTTTTCCGTCCTAAATGCAGGACTTTGCACTTGTCTTCTTGAACCTCATGAGATTTCTTTTGGCCCAATGCTCCAATTTTTCTAGGTCTCCCTGAATCCTGTCCCTGCCCTCCAGCGTGTCTATCATTCCCCCAGCTTGGTGTCATCCACGAACTTACTGAGCGTGCAATCTATCCCATCATCCAGATCGCCAAAGAAGATGTTGAACAGAAACAGCCCCAGGACAGACCCCCTGGGGCACTCCACTCATTAATGGTTGCCAACTAGACATTGAACCATTGATTCCTACCCGCTGAGCCTGATGATCTAGTCAGTTTTCTATCCATCTTATGGTCCATTCATCCAACCCATACTTCCTTAAGTTGCCGACGAGAATGTTGTGGGAAACCTTATCAAAAGCTTTGCTAAAGTTGAGGTACATCACATCAATGACTATTCCCACATCCACAAATCCAGTCATCTCAACACAGAAGCCAATGGATTCTTTGAGGACCTGCTCCATGATTTTTCCAGGGATTGAGGTGAGGCTGATTGGTCTGTAATTCCCCAGATCCTTCTTTTTCCCTTTCTTGAAGATAGATACTATAGTTGCCTTTTTCCAATCATCCAGGACTTCCCCTGTTCGCCACAGGTTTTCAAAGATAATGACCAGCGGCTCTGCAGTCACATCAGCCAACTCTCTCAGCACCTTTGGTTGCAGTTCATCTGGCCCCATAGACTTGTGCACATCCAACTTCTCCAAGTAGTCCCTAACCTGACCTTCCATCACCAAGGGCCGCTCTCCTTCTCTCCATTCTGTGTTACCCAGGATAGTAGCCTGGGAGCTGACCCTGTCTGTGAAGACTGAGGTTAAAAAAACATTGAGTACTTCAGCCTTTTCCACATCATCTACCACAAGGATACCTGCCCCATTCAGTAAGGGACATACACCATCCCTGATCCTCTTCTTGTTACTGACATACTTGTAGAACCCCTTCCTGTTATCCTTCACATCCCTTGCTAGCTGCAACTCCAATTGCCCTTTGGCCTTTCTGATTTTATCCCTGCAGGCCTGAGCAATATTTTTATACACCTCCCTAGTCATCTGCCCAAGCTTCCACTTCTTGTAAGCTTCCCTTTTATGTTTCAACTCACCGCAGAGTTCTCTGCTAAGCCACTCTGGGGGCCGTCCATATTTGGTATCTTCCTGTGCCCTTAGCAGGGTTTCTTTAAAATACAGCCAGCTCTCTTGGATGCCTTTCTCTTTCAGATTAGTTTCCCAAGGGATCCTTCCCATCAGTTCCCTGAGGGAACCAAAATCTGCTTTTCTGAAGTCCAGGGTGTAAGTTCTGCTTATTTCCTTTCTTCTTTTGATCAGGATCCTGAATTCTACCATCTCATGGTCACTGCTGCCCAGGTTGCCATTCACTTCTACTTCCCCGATCAATTCTTCTCTGTTTGTGAGCAGCAGATCGAGAGGTACAAGGCCCCTCATTGGTTCCTCCAGCATTTGTACTAGGAAGTTGTCCTCAACGCTCTCCAAAAACTTCTTGGATTGTCTGCATTGTTGTGTTACAAGTCCCTGTTATACCAGAACAATAATACCATCTGTGCAAGAGTCATAATGCCTATTGCAGAATAGTTCTTGCACTATAAAGTGTGTGAATGCTGACAGAATTTTCTTCCACAATAAGTGACCTCCAGAAATGTCCCAGAATTCTAAGCCTGACCACTCTGGTCTTCCGCTTGGACTTCGCTGCTTTGAGGCAACTAGCCCCTCCCTCCTGTGAGTCCTGGGAACTTTTGACTTTTTTCATGGGGCAACATTGAAAAAGTGTGCGAGTTGCTAGGAGCTACAGTGAATGACATCAAGGAAACAGTGTCCCAGGGGAACTTGTAAATTTACCCACAGTGCTCAGCACTCCTCTCCATCTACCTAGGGTTCCTAGTGCTGGAAACTGATGAGGGGCACGGTGGGATATGCGCCCACAATTCAATGCTCTTTCTTGCAGAAATACAAAGAACAGTGTGGACCCTCCTTTGCCTTATAAGGAGCGCAGTGTGAACACTCAATTGCACGATAAATATAACACAAATATTATAGCACAAAGACTTATTGTGGGACAATTTTCTAGTGTAGACATGGCCTTAGCAACAGCAAGAGTAGGAAAGTGAACTTTTAGATTGGTAAGCCACATTTAACATTGAAAAATATTTTCCAATTTGCTCATGATATGGTAATTATATTTTAGATTGGTACCTTATATATGTTATATTCACAATCTGATCATTGATTCAATTAATCACTGATCATTTATCATCTGGAATACCTGTATTGCTTTCAGATGTAATATATGGAAATTTTAAGAAAAAATAAACATTATGCTTTAATTATGTGTTTAGTTCCTATAGGGAATTTTGGGGGCCTTTGCCTAGGGTCCCAGATGATCTAAGGCCACCACTGCACTGAGGTTATGTCTATAATACAGCTTATGTCAGTACAATTTATGTCACTCAGGGGTGAATAAATTATACCAACATAAGCACCAGTGCACACACAGCTATGTCTTTAGGGGAGCTTCTCCTACCGATATTGCTACTGCTGCTCACAGGGGCTGGGGTATATAAGCCTATAGGAGAGCTCTCTCCTGTCGACTTAAAGCAACTAAATTATAGCTTATAATACTGTGCTAATTTAAACTTTCTGGTGTAGCTGTGACCATAGTCTTAATACAGTGTAGCTCCATTGACTCCTGCAGAGAGTGCAGAATCCAGGTGGCGTGGCTTAGTGAAAGGCCCTTCATGCACGGACTCCTACTTCTGTCTGAGTAGGTGGTTGTGGTTTATACACTCACACCATTTACAAAGGCAGAATTTGGACTCCTAATGTATGCTTCCAAATTAGAAAATTGGGCTGACAACATGGCCGTTTATGTAGAGCTGTGCCGTGTCAAAGCCTGCTTTTTTGAAGGTCATTTTCACTGATCCATTTTCAGTTGCCCGCCAACCTCCACTGCTTGATGCACTCACTCCCTGCCTTAAATTCAGTTCTGTGTTCACATGAGTGTGTCCTGTCTTCTTCAAGAGCCAATATCAAGGTTCCAATTTAAGACTTCTCTATTGCAAAAGTATTCTCTGTTCCTGACTTACTTTGAGCAATCATCATTTTAATGGCTTGGTTCCCCTACCCACTTTGAAACTAGACAGTATGTTGAATCTAGCTATGGAAAAGTCAGATGTGTAAAACCCTGCAAATCTGCAGATAACCACATAATATCCATGGATATCTGTATCCGCAGATACAATGCAGATATCCATAGACCATTTCTTGCAGATGCAGGTCAGATACAGATCCACATATTTTTATCAGTGCAGGGCTAGAGTCCTGCAAATATGCGGATATCTGCGGATATCTGCATTATACAGCACGGATATCCACGGACCATTACTTGCAGATGCAGATCGGATGCGATCCACATATTTGTATCCGTGCAGGGCTCTACAGATGTGGCTGCAGGTTCCCTTCCACTATAACCCTGGAATTATAGGGCAGTAATAAGGCCACATTCTGGTTCATTTACAATGGCAGAAGCTGCATATCCCTGAGCCAACATGCTAATGGGGGTGGTATATTGATTTATATTCATTTAGCATAAACAACCATAGAATAGACTGCTTATGACATAGATGCTATAACCCTCAGTAAATACAGTTTCAGTCAATATTCAATATTCAACAACAATTTTATTAACTCTGATATTTGGGCATATTGACTTAGCATTTTCCCCAAGTTGCTCTTAAAACTGTAGTCTTCTTGCCAAACATAAAACCCATATTTATTGAAGTAAATGTATATTGGGAAATAATGTCAGTTTGGCTGCAATATAGCAGGAGGAATGTGAATACTGATTTATTACACTGGATTCAAATAATGTATTATAACATGTGTAGTAGCCAACACTGTAGTTAACATAGTAGAAACTATTGAGTTCCATGATAATCCCTGTTTTCATTTCTTAATAACTTTTGTTTCAGCCGGGGGTGGGGGCAGGGGGGGGGGGGGGGGAGCTGAAATTTATTTTGTGCTTAACCTCAACTCCTTGGTGAAGGAGGTTTGGATTTCTTTCTTTCTTTCTTTGGAAGCTTGAGAAAAATCTCTTCATTTGTCGGTGAACTAAGGGAGATTTGTGTGTGTGCATACCCAAATGGACAAGTGTGGCTAGAGAAGTCAACCTATTTGATAAATGTTTTATAGGCATGTGGGAGGGGAAGGTGGGGGGAGAACTGTTCATAAGGGCAGTAGTTTCTCGTGGTCAGCCAACTTCACCACCTTGTATGTCCCTTTAAGGATTTTGAAAGACCCAGTAAAGAAATACAAGGACCTAAGCAGGGCTAGGGATAGAGAAGACATGGTTGTGAGAAAAATAGGCATAGTTTCTTTAAAGGCCCAGGATCAGAGTGGATAGAGCAATGCTCCTTTCTTGGGAGATGAACTGAAAGTGGCCAGTCTAAAGGCTGCCTTGTCTCTCACGAGGAGGGGAGACACAGAGGCTATATCTACACTGACGGTGGCAAATTTGCCACCATCAGATTGATTTATCTGGTTCAGCTGAGAGGCGGTGAAGATCTGCTCAACCAATCCAGAGTTATTAAAACCACCTCCAGAATAAGCATCGTGCTGTGTTGATGGGTACACATTTCCCATCAGCACAGCATAGTCAAGACGACATGTAGAACAGAAGTTAGGAGTTTGACGTATCTTATGTAAACTACTCAATGTAGCTTGCATCACTCGTGTCGACTGCCACTGAATTTGCTGATCACTGTAGACCAGGCTTTAGAAAAGCAGGCCAGGCTGCTAAGTGCTTTAGTTTGGAAGGTGGGATGATGGCAGGAGCTGCTCTAGGAAACAGCAGAGGGATTGACGAAACAGTCCTTTAGCCACTAAAACAGGGTCCCTGGACTGAAACCCAGGGGGAGGGTAAGACCTGGGCTCCTGGACTTCTTCCAGAGCATGGGTGTCGAAAGGGAAAATGGCCAAGACCAAGTTCCAGATAGATATTTGGAGATGGGCATGAAGGCCATTAGATTTGGTGTTTCCCGTTTTTGGACTTAGTTTTTTTACCCAGAAGGTGAATGGACTGATTAATGACCTGGCCCAGGGGTGGGGAGCAGGAGGTGAGAGGGGAGGCCATGGAAAACAGCCTGTCTCCATGAAATCAAAATAGCTAAAGGGGAGCTAGACTAAAAAAACCCCGCAACCCCACACAAGGATGCTCTCTAAAACTAAGAGACACATCAACAAGGCAGAAGTCAGACACTGATGTGACTAAAGGGAGCTGATGACTATAGTCTGGAAATTTTTTTTCCCTCTTCCTGACACACCACACTTTCCTTATTTGTTTTGGGTCTTCCAGCATTTTGGAATGATCAGCACAGTGCTGAACCTATAACCTGAAACCACTTGAAAACCAAAATAAAAAAGTTCAGGTCCTCTTAAAAGTAAATAACATCCAATTGTGTAGCATATTTCCAAAGTCATTAAAAATCTCATGTTCTTGGCAAGGCCTTCCAGTGAGCTAGAATTCCAAAGGGGTAGCCGTGTTCGTCTATTGTAGAAAAACAACAGAGTCCTGTGGCACTTTTAAAGACTAACAGATTTATTTATCGCATGAGCTGTCGTGGGAGAAAATCCCACTTCGTCAGACGCTTTGAAGATGGGAAACTTACAGAATGGGAGGAAATTAAATGCAGGGGAGTGTATGACATAGGGTCAGGTCAGGCTGTAACAGCAAATCAAAATAGCTAGAAGAGAGTGACTGGAAACACTTCTGCTGTAATGAGGCTGGTTAGCAATGATTGTAGGCCTGTGTTTGGATTGCAAACTGCAGTGGTACTTTTACAAATTACCCTGCTCTGGATTTGTCTGATTACTGAAAAATATATCTCCTCTAGTCATGCTTAAAGAAGGAGTTTGGGGTGTATAGAGCCTTGTGTGGAAATAAATGAACAACAGTGAATACTACCTATACTAATATCTTCCCTCACTACCACATGCTGCTCCTTTAAGAGAGAGGAAGAATGGTTAAGGTGCTAGGTGGAGACACAGGCAATGTGGATTCAGTTCCCAGCTCTGTAACAGCTCCCGTGGATGAATTTGGGAAGTCACTTAATCTCTTTGAGATTCAGTTCCCTAACTGTAGAATGGGTATAAATATCATTTCTTTCTCCCACCATTTGTTTGTCTCATTGATTTGCATTGTAAGATCTTTGATGAAACAGGTACTGTCTCTTTCTATGTGCTAGATGTTGCACAAACTTTAGGTGCTACTGTAACATAAACAATAACTAAATCCTCTAAGGAGGGTCACAATAAGCAAAATTGCACTCTGAGTATAGCAATGCAAAACATAACCTCAGATGATCAGATTTTCACTGTACCCAAGTTCTAAATTCCACTGCATTTTCTTATTCAATTACCCTCAAAATGTTACAGAACAGGTTTCTAATTGTCAATATTTCTTTGGGTGCATTTAGCTTTTTGAAGCAAAAATCAGACCCAAAAATTGCTATCTGTGGTGATAGCTTTAATAATGGTGTTGCCTTGCAATTATCTCAAGTGCAATAATTTGCACTTCTAAAATAATAGCACTAATTTTCTAATTGTTCTGGAAGAATGAATCTTCAACACCCTTGTGGATTAAAGATGTTTACTGTAAAACAACAACAAACTTTCTTTTTTTTAAAGCCTGATTTGTGATTCAATCCTGTAAGGCTAAAAAGCTTCCACTTCCACTTCAATCAATTCAAGTTGAGGGTGCTAAGCCTTACCAGGATCGGGCACATTATTTGTAACCAGATGCGGTTTCCAATTCTGACTAATAATGTGAATTGCTCCTTTTACCTTTATTCTGTATACATCCCACTTAAATGTTTTCTGTGGGTGTTTCTGAAACGTAAACAACTTAAGAGTGTTAGGCACTAGGGAAACAGCTGCAGTTCTGCTGTTGCTTTTGTGAAAAGATCACACAAATCAATTAAAAAAGAAAAAGAAAAAGATGAAACCACTGGCTATTTAAAGCCTAATAATTACTGTTCTGAATGCTGCTAAATTAAATAAGTGTTTTAGCCGCATGACTTTTAAAGGTTTTGGAGTTTTGGGAAAGAATGGCTTTAAATAGTTCTTGAGCTGATCTGTTTCTAACCAGATCATGACATGCTGCATGGAATATTTTTCTGGAACCGGTATTATACAACTTTTCCATCGCTTTCTGTTTTCAGCATTGCAGAACTCCGTTAAACCACATCCCTGTCCTATGGAGTTTTATGAAACAATATATGTAGTGTGGTTGAGAGAGTAACTTAAAATGTCCAAGGTTTAAGCATATATGATACATTACTCTTAATGCGATGTTATAAGCCAGTGATGCTGTAGTCAGGCTTCAGAAGGAACATTCATTGTTGAGTGCCAAACCGCAAATAAAGACAGAGACATAGCTGCAAGGTCAAATTGGCCACAGCTTTTATTGAATAACCCATTGAACCAAATAAACCAAACCGAACGCTAGACAGGCAGCTGTTGCCAAACTTGAGCCACAGGTGCTTTAGGCTTTCTTAGGTCCACAGCGCATGCCACAGAACTGAGTCCATAAGGCACTACTCTGTTATGCATATCCTGAGGCTGGCTAATACTTGAGACTAGTTAACTATGCTCCAATTATGGGATGTGCAAGCAGGAGTGCTCCTGTTCAATGAAATGGACACGGTCAACCTCCCCTTGCAAATGTTCCTCATGTTAAGTTTTGCAGAGCTAAGCATGGGGTAGATGCTGCTGCTCCTTGGAATCATATGTTTGAATGGCTCCTCATCAGAACTGCTCACACAATGGAAACAAGAATCATTCATTTCATAGGGCTAGCCGTGTTAGTCCATTGCAGAAAAACAGAGTCCTGTGGCGCTTTTAAAGACTAAAAGATTTATTTATCGCATGAGCTTTCGTGGGAAAAAATCCCAAAGTGTCTGACGAAGTGGAATTTTCTCCCACGAAAGCTCATGCAATAAATAAATCTGTTAGTCTTTAAAGTGCCACAGGACTCTGTTTGTTTTTAGGAATCATCAGTGTTTGTTTTGTTAGTTTCTCTACTTTGCAAGTCCTGCCTGCTGTTCCGTAAAAGCTAAAATTGGGTACCTATATTCCCCAGTACAAAAATGTACTTTATCACATGACCCCGAAAGAAAGTGAAAACTCACTAAAATTTTCTGACCTTCATGCATGTATAATTTTGCTTTAACGTGGCTTTTTGCATTTGATGTAAAATATACTGAGTCAGTTAAAACAATGAATAGCAATAGAGAATTCTGGCCACTTTTCCATTATTCCCTGTCCTCATTCCATCATTGGATATCATCTGGCATGGACATCCTGAGTCTGTGCAGCATGATAGTTTTGGTTGTTAGCCTCCATCCCATTCCTAAAGGAATGCCATTTTGTGTATCTCAGAGCCACTACATATATATCCCTTTTTCCTTCACTGCTAGAGGCAGTAGTGCTTTTCAGGAAAATCTCAACTTTCTGCTTTGTTGATGTGTGAACTCTGGTGGCACTCAGTAAGAGGCTTGCAGGATTGACTAAAACAAGAATCATTCACCAGCTGGACTCAACTGTTTAACCAAGCAACGATAGCTCCTTATTGTTGTTGTCATTAGCTGTGCATTATTGTAGATATATCTGCACCAAAAAAACACTGCTCCATACAACTTCAGATTATAGGGAAACATTGGAAAACCCCCAAATTAAATGGGGAAAGCTGTCAGTCTGAATTCTGTGACTTAGGATCACCTTTCCTGTAGCACAGAGTCCACTCCACTTTGATATTTCTTGTCCAGGGAAGGGGTTAATTAACTATTGACTTCAGGATTTCAGAATGTGTTGTTCTGTTGTTTCCCCTGTAGGTGACAGTGAGATTGTAAATAATATGTATGAGGCAGACCCTGATCTCCTGGCTGGTGAGAGTGCGGAGGAGGAAACAGAGGACAGTATTATGTCCCCTATCCCCGTTGGACCTCCATCACCTTTTCCTACCAGTGAGGACTTCACTCCCAAGGAAGGCTCACCTTACGAAGCTCCCGTCTACATTCCTGATGACATTCCAATCCCACCAGACTTTGAACTTAGAGAATCCTCGATTCCAGGGGCTGGGCTGGGGATTTGGGCCAAAAAGAAGATTGAAGTTGGGGAAAGATTTGGACCTTACATGACCATACCAAGGACCGCATTAAAGGAAACAAATT
This sequence comes from Pelusios castaneus, assembly GCA_007922175.1. Classification (NCBI taxonomy): domain Eukaryota; kingdom Metazoa; phylum Chordata; order Testudines; family Pelomedusidae; genus Pelusios; species Pelusios castaneus. The sequence continues at coordinate 6,432,516 of ML685899.1, read as the reverse complement.
TTGGATGGGAGGTAAGCCTGCTGAATATGATTGATCACACTCATTTGTCTTGTGTGTACAAAATACTTATAAAACTATATTGAGTCCTGACTGGCTTGCGGACAAGAGCACATAGAAAAGAGCTACTTTGCTAATGTTATGTTTCCCTGGCTTTTTGTGCCACAGTTTACATGTAGTATTTTAAAAAGCAAGAGAAATCCTTCTGGACAGCCTCTGGGCCACAAATGTTGTTTTTGCATCATTGCAGGCTAGCTTTAATAATGTTGTGTCATTTCTTAAAGCACACATTCTTGCAATTTTCTAAACTTGCTGTCACAACAGAACAAATAAGATTAATCACATCATATTTTGCAGATGGCAAAGTAGTTAAGTGTGTCACCTTAGATGGCCAGTCTATATTTGTCATACCAGTTCGTTAATTGGTTGTAGAAAAACAACTTGTATCCATTCACATCCTTAAAGCAAGTGTTCTGGAGCCCTTTGCCATGTGACAATGGTAAAGAAACACAGAGAAGGAGTCGTTTTCCCCCAGAATTGAGCAAGGAACTTCTTTAGAATAAGAAATGCTGTATCATCCTTAAGACACTTGTCTGTCTCTCTGTTTGACTGTTGAGTTTATCCCTAGAACATTCTCCAACCCTCTCCTCCTTTGTGTATTCCTATCTGAAAATATCCTTCCCCAGCACTGCTCAGTCTTACACAGGGGAGAATTATTTCAGAATTTTATATTAGCTCACGCATAAATCAGCAGTCTTAGAGAAATGTTATTTAACATATTGTTGTTAATATTCTTTAGGAAAGTTGTGCTTTTTAAAATCCTGACTGCTTGCAAAACAAAGGAAGGTTCTCAGTTCTATGATGCTCAGTAATGTTAAAATACCTGAAATTCTATTAAACTCAGTGGTTTAGGACAGTCCTGAGGAAAACATTTGCTATCACAGCATCCAGTACTTCTTGGTTTTGGTCAGTTTAGAAAATGGCTAGTACAAAACCTGCCTTTCTTCTGGTATTTCTCCTTCCCATCCTGGCTGACATTCAAGGCAAATACATGATGTAGTTCCTTTAGTTTTATTCCCACATGATTTGAAAATCTTAGAAAAAACGTGCTGGTTTTAACAAGTTCTCCTCTACATTTGGACCCACTGCATAGACTATTTCTTGAAAAAGAAATATATCTCTATATTTGCTTATCTTCATCCTAACAATGATCATCATTTCTGAAACAATGGGTTTTATACTAATGAAGACACAACTTACTCATCAGCAGAGCTGAGGGAATAGAGAGGATAGTTTTTCACAATGTTTGCAAACTAAATGTCATACTTACAATCACAGAATTATAGAAACTGGATGGAACCATGAGAGGTCATTGAGTCGAGTCTCCTGCACTCATAGCAGGACCAAATACCCTCTTATACCCTCCCTGACAGGTGCTTGTCTAACCTGCTCTTAAAAACTTGCAATGATGGAGATTCCACAACCTGCCTAGGCAACTTATTCCAGTGGTTAATCACCCTGACAGTTAGGAATTTTTTCCTACTGTCCAACCTAAACCTCTCTTGCCATAATTTAAGCCCATTTCTTCTTCTCCTATCATCAGCAGTTAAGGAGAACAATTTTTCTCTCTCTCCTCTTCATAACAACCTTTTAAATACTTGAAAACTGTTATCATGTCCTCTCTCAGTCTCCTCTTTTCCAGACTGAACTTCAGTTTACAGTGTCTTTGAAGCCATTGTTAATTTTTTTCACTAATGTTTTCACATATGGAACTCTATTTGTATAAATGTTCTCAAACAAAATTAATAATGGAAACAATTAAAAACTCTTTCTGTATAGAAATGAAATTTGTCTTGTAATGGAATGGATTTTGCTCGAGATAAAAAGTAGAAATATCATCTAACATCCAGTGACCATCCAGTGATGAATAGCAATTAAAAAAAATAACCAAGAATGGTTGGGAAGTCTACCAATAGGCCATACATTGTTGTCCAAATTCATAAATATTAATGAATTTTCATAAACTGAAAAATAGCCAAATTTCATTTTAAAATGTTTTTGTTCTCAGCTGTGGTTATATAACACTCAAAATTAATTGATTCTTTAGAATTTACAGTCAGATTCCATGAAGCGCAGAAAAACATAATGTTTTTTATTATTTTTTTATGTCCAAAATGGAAGAAGAAGAAGAAAAGCAAAAAGACATGCAGTATAAAAACAAAGCTCAACTAGATATTGCCTTCCCTCTGTGGTAGGAAATTCCTTTAGTGCTAGAATCAGGGCTTTGTTTGTTTGTTGAATGATGAATGAATGAACAAGTGAGCCAGAAAGAAAGACTCAGCTAAACTTTCCTGGATGAGTAATGGAGGTGCCTCACAGGTTCATCATGAAGTGAACTTCTGTTGTGAAGTTTGTAGTGTATAGAATGTTTGGTCAATATTAATAATTTTCCAAAATATGCTTTTGGAAAAGATTCTTCCTATCCTGCATTAAAGCACTAGAAATAATTTGCTATTTCAGAGAGGGTGCAGGTACAGGGAAGCTTTGAGATCACATGAAATACTGTTCACACATTAAATATTTTTCTGAGCAGCATAGTAACAAGTGGAACAAGGAAAATATTCCTCAAAGAACATCACAAGTAAATGGTTCTCAGGCTTGGAAGTGGTAGTGACTGTGAATGGAAGTAAACCCTCTTGTTTTTCTGTACCTCGCACACACAGAATTGGTCTTTGAGCATATTTGTCTTCCTCGGAATGATCAGGGGTTAAACATGGTGCCATCTTTTTGACTCACAAGCCCTGGAAATTGGAGGGAATTTGAATACTGGAGCAGATCACTTTCTTTTCCTTCTGTAACCTTGAGGTAACTTTGTTCTTGTCTGCTGTCGTCTTCTGATATAAATCTCTGTTTACTTTCATATTTTTTAAGTCATGTTGCATATCTCCATTATTCTCTGAACGCTGGGCCTGGCACAAGCCATTTCCTTTATCTGCCATATATGTTGACTCTGTGATACTATTTATTTTTGTAGTATACGTGAGAGAACTTTCTCTCTCTATGGTGTTCCTCACATTTCTGTGGAATTCCTTTGTTCTCTGACCTGACAGCTACATTTCATGCAAGAAAGCTAGCAATATTTGTCCTCAAGTTAATGTCCTCAAACAGTCTTAGACCCGCTCTGACACTATCTGTTTTGACCTTGGTTTCCTTGTGAATTCAAATACCAATCACCTGTTTTCTTTTTTGCGTTCCCTCTCCTTTCAGTTTCTGTGATTTTCAAGTCAGTTATAAGCAGTTTTTAATAATATTTTAATTGGGTTTTAGAAACCTACCTTTAATCACTTAGTCACTAAAGAATTTTCCATGAGTTGCATCTAAGCAGCATATTTGCAGGCCTTTGACTTCTGAAACTGGAATACATGTAAAAATAGTACTTCTGCCACTTGTAAAGGGAGTTCACATTGTGTTGCTATTTCATTTGAGCATACGGCTGGAGAAACCTGAAAAGTGATTTCTTGTGCTGTTTCCCCTAACATTCCTTGTATTAAAGAATCATCCTTACTTAGAGCAAGTTAGTGTTTCCATCCTCTAGCAATGAAAGTCATTACATAGGAAGCTGGGCACAGTAAAAGAATAATCGGTAGATTTTGGTAATAGTTTAAAAATTTAACCAGATTCTATATCTATCTGCCTCTTATTGCAATAATAATGATTAGTGATTATAGTGGTGGTAATGTACTACAAGAAATGTTCACAATGATCATAGTGCTAGTTCTGTGCTTGCTACTCCCATACCAGTAAATACTCAACTGTAGTCCAACTTTTTTTGTTTTTTGGGTTTTTTTGCAATACTTTTGTGTAACCTATGGGTTCAATCATCCTTGATGTATTATGATGGAAAGTGGAATCCTTTCACAGGGATGCTTACTTAATGACAGCACATAGTCTGTGAATACTATAGTTCAATTTGCTGTGCATTTCATTGTTTTTATTTCATGAAAGCAAATTATTTTTGGTTTCATATTTTCTTGCAGAATATATGGACACCTTCCATTCCCAATAGCTGAAATTGCTAAACTAAAAATTAACAAGGTTACAAAAATATCCTAAAGACTTTTTTCTAAAAAATATGTTAGAACCGCTTTCTGTTTCCTTGCTGTTTTTGATTTCACCCCTGAAACATAAAATGATTGATATTCATAATGGGTAGTACTAAAGCAATCTTTGATTAATATTAATTAAGAATGCCACTGGAACTTACAGTAATACTGAAGGATCAAGATCTTAAGGGGTGGGGTGTTTCTTGGAGTTGGAGGACAGGCTTTCTTATAAATATGGACCAATCCATTCTGGTCAGAATGGAATTAGTGCAAGATCAACTTGCTGTTTCTAGGCCTGGATGAGGCTACGCATATGAAAATTAAAGTAAATCAAAACAAAACAAAAAAGTTAACAGAACTTCTTCAAACTTCAGAATAGACTTGGGGTCCTGTTTGTGATATGGGGTCAGTTCTTATATCATTTGAACTGCTTCACCCATGCCTGTTGTTGATGCAAAACATCTATTTCCAGGAGACAAAAGAAGAATGCCATTTGCTGAAACTTCAGCTTACTCACTATTTCCCAGACAAGCCTAAAACATCAAGCAGGGAATACAAAATTCTCTGTCTGACCTTAAAAGTGAAAAAGATGCATATTACAGATGTTTTTCCCTTCAGTGAGACAGGAAGATTGAGATTTGAACTCTTTAAATATCTCCCACTTTATCTGCTTCATTTTTTTTAGTCATGTTGTTTGTTAATACATTTTTCTCAAATATTTGCTTTCTGGACTATGTTTTTAAGCAGATTTTTAAATTCAAACCACACCTGTTATTTGGGTATGCGGGGAGTGATTTTTAACATGGCATGGCCGTGAATGACTCACTTTCATTTCATAAAAATAAATGAGCTGTAGATGCTCATACAGTTGTGTGTGCTCATTGTGCACTCTCTGAAACAGTAATTCGGGAAAGCACCACGGTGCTTGTTTGTCTGTCTGTTTGTTTATTTTTTTAAGATGATGCAACCTAGATTAAAAGCCCTTGATTCTCTAGTGTGATGTGACTGCATGTCGGCATGCTCTGCTCTCCTGAACCTTTGCCTGCTGACACAGAATGTACCCGTCACAGTATCCCCAAATAAATCACACCATTTTTTCACTTTATTGCCCCGAGGGCCTTAACATCCCTTCCCCCCCCCCCACAATGAATATGATCATTTGTTGAGTAAATAATGACATTTATCATAGTGCTGTTTATTTCACTAATTAAGAGGTGCCTAGGACTGTCATCCTGGAGGGAAATATAGCCACTGAACATTAGGGAACTTGGGAGCAGTGCTCCAAAATGCCATTAGCCTAGTTTGTGTCACAGGATAAATACAACTAATAAAACAGAGTTATTAGGTCCCTTTCTTCTAATTTGTATTTTAAGAGTGACATTCCATTGAGCCATAGGAGGAAGGTTCTCGCACCTGTATCATAAGTCTCAAAGAGGTAAGATGGAATGACCCATAACATACCATAAAATAAATAAATCACTGCATTAGTTCCATTTTCAAGGGTGTTTATAGAAACCATCCTATTGAAGGTGAATAGTTCTATGGATAAATTAAGAGCAAGCAGTTCAAGATACAGCAAGCATTCCTTTCTTGGAAGCTCCAGAATCCCATTGGGGCCAATGGTAAACGCTGCTGGATTTCTGAATATCTGAAGTGCTTTAGTTTGTCTCTTATGCATAATAGTTCATCCTTTTTCCTCCCATAGGAGAGACTGTTTAAGCAGTGTGTGTGGTTTTTTGTTTTGTTGTTATGAAATTGTGACATGCACAAACTGAGGGAAAATGTACTTCAGAGAACTGTGGGGAGAGTCGTATCTCCTCAGGGCTCAAACAAAATTGTCAAGTAAGAAAAGAATCTGAACCGATTCCTGAGAGTGATAGTTTCTGGATTGGTTCTCACTGGGAGGAACACAGAATCCAAACGATCTCACTTCACTTAAAAATCTGATCCAAAATCACATGGAGTCTGTGAGAGTCTTTGGAGGTCAGACTATAAAAACATTTATATTAACCACAGCTGGAAGGGCAAACAGTTTCATTAAAGCAAAAGCCAACCAAAACCCTTGACCCTAAACTGGACTGAAGCTGAACCACCCAATTTGTTTTGGAGTTCAGATTCAGAGTCTAAAGTGGGAGTGCTAAAACATGAGAGATCCTCTCCCTGGTGTGTTGCCAGCTCAACCATACTAGGAAAGGACCAAAATAGATCATCTCCCAGGAGAGTTTGAATTCATCTGCCTCATTTCTAGGGTAGAGAGGTTTGGAGAAGCATCTGAGCCCTTTAGCTATATGTAGCCAAACCAGAGAATCTGTTTGCCCCAATGCTTACTAATGTACATCCTGATTATTTTTAGTTTGAAAGGATATGATGTTATTTCCTTGTAGCTTTTCTTTCTATATCTTCTGATTCATTCATTTTTCCCAACCTCTCCCTTTCTCTCTGGCTTGAGAGATTACTGCAACCATTATTGCTCTCAAAGCAGAGTGTACGAATCACTCCCTTCAGAGACACACCTAGGGCTCCTGCGAGGGATGGGCAGTCTTAGAGGCTACCAAATAACAGTGCACAAAGCCCTCCCAGAGATGGAGTGTGTAACCTGTGCAATAAGTAGATATTTTTTCTACAGGGTTTTGTTTTGATGGCATAATTCTGCAAAAACCAGCAGTCTGCAGGGTACTGTTTATGTGGTAAACGGGACAATAGGATAATGTGGGTCTTCCTAGACACAGCTGTAGTTTCTAGGAGCTATTAACAGCTATTCAAGCATCATTGTTACTAATTTGGTAGTTAAAATTTGTGTGTAAATGATTTTCAGGGGTTGCAAATCTGGATGTAAACACTTGATGTCAGCCAAAGTTTGGCAAACTGAATGTGAGTTTTTAAAAATGAGTCTATTTAGGAAAAAACATCTATGGAACTATTTCTTTTTTACTGCATGATTCTTCTGGGGCTCATGAAAGTTGCTGCACTGACAAGCCCTAGAGACAGAATCATTTTTTCACAGAACAAATACAGTGTGCGCCTCAGCAGCGCAAGTGCCTCCCACAATGCATTGTCTATACTCCGTTGTGGAGTGACCACCTCAAACTGAGTGGATGATGAAGGCTTCATGTCCTTTCAGTTGCTGTGAAAAAAGATGACAAGCTTTCCCAACTGCATCTTAGCATTACTGGGTTCTGGTCCAGAAATCAGGAGTGCAAAATCATTTATCTGAAATCTCAGGACTGCAGAAAAGTTTTGGAATTGGGTTCTAGATTGACCCAAGAAAGGTAACATTCTTGTTTCATCAAAGGGAAATTACTTCTCTCTCATTATGTCAAGGGCTTTTTGTTTGTTTGTTTGTTTGTTTGTTTGTTTGTTTAACCAAATTTTAACTGCAGACAATGGTGAAAAATATATCAAAGAGTTCAAAATGAAACTCTATAAATCTGTGCCACTGTCTAGTCTTCACGGACACCATGACATCAGAGTTAAAAGAGGGAGTCTTTTTTAGCCCAGGAATGCCAAGAAATCCTGCACTATCTTAGGCACTGCTCAGAAACATGGGTATATAAGGAATTAAGAAAAAAAGAGACAGCAGCAATGACTAAGAATACCTCCCTGATATTTCTCCTTTATTTCCATAAGGGGTAATAACTCATGAGTGATCCGGCAGAGGGCACTTTCTTTAAATAGAACATTCTGATTCACAAGCAGAAAAAGGAAATAAATATTTTCTTTTCGTCTTTGAGAGACACACATGAATACCAGCTTCTGAAACAGTATTTTATCTTTCACATTTTTAAGAAAAGAGAGTGGAGAGAACCAAGAATAGCTCACTTGTGACCACAGGACTTGAAAAATAGCCTTTTCGTTGTCAGAAGCTTTGCAGGGCACAGGGCACTATTTCTTCCTCTGGAATGTTAACCTTCATATAATTCTGGGCTTTATTTTTTTTTCTTCTCCCGGAGAGTCCTGACTGATGGAGCATTAGAACACAGGAGCTTTTTGTGAGGGAAATGATCAATAAGTTAGAATTAAATCATAAATGTTACATTTAAGGCACCATTCTTTATCCTATCTTACCTATGGTTCTAAAGCACAGAAGCAGCACAAGGTGACTTGCAATAAAGTCATTCATTGTTGCAGGAAATTAGTGGTTGCACTATAAAGGGGCTCATATCCCTATTTTCTTTGGTTGTCTCTCTGTAGCTCATCCCCAGCTCCTGAGTTTCTGTGAGCTTTTGTTGAGTCAGACTCAGAATCTCCAGTGAAAGTTGTTTGTTTGACTTAAAGCTGAACTATTCAAACTCAGAGAAACCTGCCAAATTTCAAAACCACACACATAACATGATTTTCATGCAAAATCATTAATCAGTCTAGAATTAGGCTCCCATGGTTAGTGACCTTACCGAGACTCTGGGTGAACTTAATCTGAGTTTTGAATTTATATTGAAAACCTGAAAATAGGTTTCAGGTTGGATGGCAAACATCTCACGTTATTCTATCATGTGTGAATGGGACAAGATGTTAATGGATAATAGTAGATGTTTCAAAATGAAATTTTTAATATTAGATATATTACTTTCTTGAAAACTGTTTTCAGATGTGAGGGTTTCAGTTGTAAAGAGACTGGTGATTCTCTGCTTTTCTTCGTGAGGTGGTTTGGCGACTCCCATTCCAGCTGCAAAGGCGGAGAGTAAAAAAAAAGGTTTCTAGTTTGAGCTCATCTGCAGCCTTTCATGCTTTGGAAAAGTTTGGATGTAGATCAGGATAACAAATTCCTGGCTCAGAATATATGCACTTTTCACTGCTCATCCTTATCCTTGTTTATTTAGTCCCAACAAAATCCTCTACAATAAGCAAAATAAGACGATTCCTGCCCTGAAGAATTTACAATTTTGAAAGAGAGAAACACTTTACTAGGAGCACCTAAGGAAGGAATAGCATTCTTTTGGACTGGCTAGTTGGTTTGTTCTTTACGGGCATTGCTAAAGGAAGTGAGTCTTCAGCAGAGGTGGCTTTGCCAGAGTTGGGAGGCCATTTCCATGTGTAGGGTGGGTAGGATGATTTAGTTCTGCCGCTACCTCTATGACAAACCACTTTCTTTTCTTTCTAAATCATGCATCATGTCTGCCACTGTGCTCAGCCATCCCTGGAAAATATCCACCGTGGCTCATTTGTGCATCTCTCTTCATTTCCTGCTTCTCCATGCCTTCTCTGAAAGTAAACAGATAACAGGATCATTTTAGACACTGGCTAAGTGGAAGCTGGTTAGCTTAATCAGGTTCCAGCCTGGTAATAGTATGCTGTGACCATTTAGTGTGTTTGCATTGATCAAAGACATGCACATTCAAGTGGGATGTGTAAATAAAGGAGAGGCATCTCTCTCCCAAAGGAAAGTCAATTTGTGTACACATCAGAAGGCACAGAATGAGAGGTGGTTAGTCAGAACATGCCATCTCTTATTGTTTTGGCTTCAGAAGTCTACAAATGTGCTTTCTTAAAAAAATCCTTTGCATTGAGGAGTATTTTCACCCAAATGTTCTATCTTATCTGTTGCTTTTTAGCTGAGGCTCACTTGACCCTGCCTTGACAAGATATTGCTAATTCTAAAGTAAATCTCCAGTAGGTCTCTCAAGTGACATAATGTGTGATAAATGACACCAGAGCTCAGTGCTGACCCTTGAGAAATATCTCTGTATTAAATCTGTTTTATAACTTTCATGGTCTGGAAATCACAGTATTCTAAACAATTCACCCTTGGATTTCCACTGAGGCAGTTTATTCAGAAGAGAGAAGTAGGTATTTGTTACTTTTTATCTGATTAACCGGCAGTGTGTTTCTTCATTTTGATAGAATGCCTGGGCAAATCATTAGTTTAATTGTACATTTTATTGTGTCATCCCTGTTCAGTCATGTTCAGAAATACCTACAATCCTCTCCACTCTCGCCCCCCCCCCCCCCACCACACTACCTCCCTTTTCCCATTTAGATCTTACTAAAGTCCATTCTACCTTATCAGCACAGTAATTTCATGAACAGAGCTAGGATTTCTGCCATTTAGGCCCCGGCCATTGTCTGTCGCAGCTGCAGTCAAGATAAACCCTCACCCAGAACAAAGTTGGAATGACCTTTTACAAGCAGAATCTGCCTTGTTTCCCTCTAGACTAATTTATCAGCCTTCATTTCAGCCTAGTCTCTCAGCAGAGGCCTGAAAGAACATTACAGAGAGCATGAATGAACAGGGGGATTAAGAGGCTTGGCTAGTCCCTCTTTTTCATCAGACACCTTCTGGATTTACTGAGATGTAAGCTGTAAATGACCATAAGTGGTGAACTGCCTTAAACTTGGGGAAAGGGGAAAAGAAATCAACTAAATGTTTGGGAGAAGAGGAGTGAAGTGGGGAGGCAGCTAAGACTCCTGTTTTAAAATCAGAAAATTGTAGATCTGAGTGATAGCTGAGTTCTCCACCTCTTTTGACCCTCTTGTGTCAGGCCTTTACTGATACAACAGTTAGTCACCCCTGAGAGAGAGAAGGACTTGGACAGAAATTAGGGCTTTTCCTACTAAACCAGAGAATTCTGAGCCACAGAATTACTTCTGCAATTTCAGAGTGAACTTGTTGCCCAAAGGGATTATTTAGCAACTCTGACATATACCGTCTTCCTGTGTAGGAACCCAGGCTGCTACTATTTACTCACCTTCACTCAATAAGATACATTTTAAAAATAACAGTATTGGAAGCTTATCTGTAATATCAGCAGGAATCAATTGTCTGTTTATTTCTAACTAACTTTAGCAATGGGGAGAAGTATCAAAAGGGCAAGTCTAAAAGATGTCCCCTTTATCTTCACAGCAGCCACATGAGGAGCAGATGCCCCAACTTGGAGGCACTTCTCTGAGGTGGGAAGAAGGTATTTGTCTCTTTGGGAAAATAATGGGAAAACTTAACTTAAAACAATTTTGGATGAAGATTCTGTCTCTGCAGCATAGGGAGCTGCTGCTGTTTCACTGGAATCAGTTAAGCCATCATTAGTACGATAAGACATCAGCCATAGATCTTTCTCTTCTTTGTGCTTATACTTTTGGGTTTCCTTGCTCTTTTTATGTCATAAAAAAGTAGTTGTTTTTCTTTAATGGCTTTCAAACACACTACTGCTATAGCAGGAGTTTCTGTGTGTTGGGAACAAAAAAAAATCCTTGTCAATAAAAGTTGCATCAGTGTGCTGGATTACGTTAATTGAGTTGACTTGCAAGCTTTTGCAAGGAGAGAATTAAATATGGTGCCAGTTGCTTAATCTTGATTATTGGTGGTTGTTGTGGTTGTTATGTTTGTATTGTCTGTCATCCAAGTATATAGCATGAGCAAAACATAAAGGGAAGTAGGTCCCTGCCTGAAGGAGCTTGCATTATAAATTTAGTCACATAGTAAGTATCAGGTGCACAGTATATCAGAATGGGCAACTCTCCAGGTAGCACAGATACAGAGATATACAGTTTTCATGTAGGGAGAAGATTTTAACTTTGATAGCTGGGCTTTAACATCCTGTTAGAATGAAGGAGAAGGAGAAGGCAAAAGATAGAGTTCCAAGTGTGAGGAAGGTAATCTGAAGATCTGTTGGAAAAGAATGCTAAAGAGCCTATTAGGGACATATGCTGTGTGTATTTGCACACAGCGATAAAGTGATGGACAAACCTCAAAAGAACAAACAAGGAGTCCTGTGTGACCTTAGGCTATGTCTACACTGGCAAGTTAGTTCGAATTAAGGAGGCTTAATTCAAGCTAACTAAAACCATGGCTACACTAGGCTTTAGTTAGTTCGAATTAAGGGCTTCCTTAATTCGAACTAATAAGTTCGAATACGGTATTCAAACTAAAGGGTTAATTTGAACTAACTAGTTCGAATTAACCAATGTGGCCATGTTAATTCGAACTAATTTCTTAGTTCGAACTAACCGGCCATTGAAATGAATGGGGATCGCTAATTTGAACTAAGCAAGTGCCATGAATGGCACTTGCTTAGTTCAAACTAAGTTCTCCTAGTTTGAATTAAGCTAATTCGAATTAACTAAAATTAGTTCGAATTAGTTAGTTCGAACTAACTAATTCGAACTAATTTTAGCAAGTGTAGACATAGCCTTAAAGACTAACAAAATACATTTGTTAGTCTTTAAGATACCATAGGACTCCTTGTTTGTTTTTGCAGAAACAGACTAACACGGCTACCTCTCTGAAACCTCAAAAGCTTTAGGAGATAGGTTTGGATAAGGAGCCCTAATTTCTGGAGGCTTATCTAAGGATACAGTCAACCCAGCTTAAAAGACGGAGTTGGAAACCTCGAAAGGAAATGAGATTTCCAGTTCTTCCCACTACCATTCAGACAAGAAAATACCATGATAGAAAGGAAGGTCAGTTATGATGTTATTGAGCCTTAATAGGCCTGGGAAATAGAATAGAATGTGACAATGAAAAACAATAGTAACCAAACTTCTATAAGCCTCAGAGATTCTGATTTGATTAAAGATTTAGATGAAAGTTCAGTCCTTTTTTTGAATTATCTGTTCCACTTCACATGTTATAATATGCATGTTACCTTGCACTCATTTGGCTAGCTGTCTGGAAATGCCAAGGTTTTTACAGTTAATGTGCTTTATTTCACCACAGGCCCGGGTTGGACTTTAACTCAAGTTGTCTTTATATCTCATTAGGAAAAGTGCTCAGTGCAAACGTACTACACTGTTCTGAAGCTTGTAGCCTGCTCCTCCTTTTAACTGCATTAAGACCAAAAAAAAATGTACTTTTACTCAGATCTCTTGAATATCAACTGGACCATTGCGCCAGACACTGATTTAGAGACACTGTATAAAGTTAAGGCTCCTTTGCTATTCACAAGTGCTTAGATCATCACCAAACTTGTAGGAAGAAAAAAAGATTGCTTTTTTCTGGAGTGTTGTTGAAGCAAAATGCAGATACTCTAAAGAGGACAGGTTATCTTTGGCCGTGGTCCAGTTTCCCGGGAATCGGACAGAGAGGAGCTTGACTTTTCACAGTCCACTGCACTTGTGCTTAGGTTTTAATAAGTGTTACAAAAGAAAGTCAAGGAGTGCACATTCTAGTCAAGCTGTAAGCTCCTTGGGGCAGAAATTATGTTGTTTTCTGTGTTTTGTACATTGATGAGCAAACTGTCAGCATGGATGGAACAAATAGCAGATAGGCAATCATCATCATCGAAACATGAAGTTGGTTGCAAGCCCTATTTTCCGAATTTAGATTATTTTAATGGCAGCCTGAAATTCACCATGCAAGGTCTCATCCCCCATGCAGTGGTTTGTTATCCTATTCGACAGCAGTCAGTTAGCAGATTTCCGGTTTAGAGGCATGAGCTAATTTGCTGCATATAGGGCTGGGGAAAAACCTTTTTAAAGCACAGGATGGAATTAAATGTGGCTAAGGTAAAGAAGCACCTTTAGCTCCTACCAAGTTCAATTAATTTATATCAATAACTAAAACTGGAATTTCACCATGCTTAGTATAAGCAATTCCTTATTTGCAGCTGAAGAATTCCCAGTAGATAACTAGTCTGTGATTTAAATAAGTTATCATCCAAATAATTATACTGATTAGGAGGACCTACCTGGAAATAAAATGTATTGCTCTCATTAGATAAATGAGCGTCAGATTTACCTAATAAGAACATAAGAACATAAGAAAGGCCGTACTGGGTCAGACCAGAGGTCCATCTAGCCCAGTATCTGTCTACCAACAGTGGCCAGTGCCCAGGTGCCCCAGAGGGAGTGAACCTAACAGGCAATGATCAAGTGATCACTCTCCTGCCATCCGTCTCCATCCTCTGATAAACAGAGGCTAGGGACACCATTCTTAACCCCTTTCTGGCTAATAGCCATTTATGGACTTAGCCACCATGAACTTATCCAGTTCCCTTTTAAATATTGTTATAGTCCCAGCCTTCACAACCTCCTCAGGTAAGGAGTTCCACAAGTTGACTGTGCGTTGTATGAAGAAGAACTTCCTTTTATTTGTTTTGAACCTGCTACCTATCAGTTTCATTTGGTGACCCCTGGTTCTTGTATTATGGGAGTATTTAAACAACTTTTCCTTGTCCACTTTTTCCACATCAGTCATAATTTTATATACTTCTATCATGTCCCCCCTCAGTCTCCTCTTTTCCAAGCTGAAGAGGCCCAGCCTTTTCAATCGTTCCTCATACGAGGCACTCTCCAAACCCCTAATCATTTTAGTTGCCCTTTTCTGAACCTTTTCTAGTGCTAGAATATCTTTTTTGAGATGAGGAGACCACATCTGTACACAGTATTCGAGATGTGGGCGTACCATGGATTTATATAAGGGCAATAATACATTTGCAGTCTTATTTTCTATCCCCTTTTTAATGATCCCTAACATCCTGTTTGCTTTTTTGACCGCCTCCGCACACTGTATGGACATCTTCAGAGAACTATCCACAATGACTCCAAGATCTTTTTCTTGACTCGTTGTAGCCAAATTAGCCCCCATCATATTATAGGTATAGTTGGGGTTATTTTTTCCAATGTGCATTACTTTACACTTATCCACATTAAATTTCATTTGCCATTTGGATGCCCAATCACTTAGTTTTGTGAGATCTTTTTGAAGTTCTTCACAATCTGCTTTGGTCTTGACTATCTTGAGTAGTTTAGTATCGTCTGCAAACTTAGCTAATGACAGGACAAATTCAGAAGTGAGGTGTAAGGTGGTATTAGGTTCACATTGATAAAGAATTGTGATGTAATATAATTGACACACCCAGGAGACAAGAAAAAAGTATAAGGTAAAGATGTATGGGGGAGGGAAATGACATCTAATAATACCTTCTTATACTATCTTATTTGCTTTGCTGTACACTTCTGGTCTCCAGCATGCAATTTACACCAATTCATGATGCTCCCCAAGACACACAGCTACCTGAATCTACTTCCTGATCTTGACGTGTAACTTACACTGCCTTAAACATAACTTCTGAATGAGGGCCTTCTTATTTGATACTTGAAAATATACGTATGTATTGTTCCCTCACTACTGTTAATAACTGATAAAATAAATATAAGTGAAAGATTAAGGGGTTCTATTTTACAAAGAGCAAATAAATGTGTATCTGTGTTTATACTTTACTAGAAATTGTAATTGGCAAGATTCTGGGTATGGTTAAACTCAGGATGTGAATGATAAAATACTGATACTATACATTTTAATTTATTACCTATATTATCAACATTCTGTTTTCCACCCTGTTCTCTCTCCTTCATGAGTTGTGTTTTCACTAGACTGGCATTTTCCTACTCTGATGAATTAACTGTCAATTGAAGTTAGTGAGATAAATCAAAACAAATGGACACAGAACTCCATATTGACTTTCTCACTGCCAGGTTCTGAAAACCATTTTCTGAAAACTGTGCTGCTATTATGCTCACTTAGTTCTAAGCAAATTTACAAGAAGGTGAAATTGTGGGGATGCAGGTGTTTAATAGCCACCAATTACATTTTCATTACCTTTATTTTACCTTCAATTTTTGTAAATAATGCGTATTATTCACATGGTACCAAAACATCAATATTGCATAAGAAAATTTCATTTTGTGTGTTTATTCAGAATGTTCAAGGACTTAGAAAATGCCTAGTGAAAATTTAAGACTTTTAAAATCAGGGCCTCAGCTACACTAGAAAACGTTTCTGGTATACTATACCAGCAAACTATTCTAGTGCAACTGCAGCTTATATCCAAGAATCATACTAGCCTTTTTCTCAACTACATCTCATTGTTGACTCGTATTTAATTTTTGGTCCACTATTATCCCAAATCTTTTTTAGTAGTATTACTACCTAGCTAGTTATTTCCCATTTTGTAGTTGTGGATTTGATTCTTTTCCTTCCTAAGTGTGTGTAGTACTTTGCATTTATCCTTACTGAACTTCATCTTGTTGATTTCAGACATATTGTCCAATTTGTCAAGGTCATTTTGAATTCTAATCCTGGCCTCCAAATTGCTAACAACCCCTTCCAAGTTGGTGTCATCTGCAAATTTTATAAGTATACACTCCATTCCATTATCCAAGTTATTAAAGAAAATATTGAATCATACAGGACCAGACTCCTGAGGGACCCTAATAGACAGGGCTGGATTTAATGTCAGGCAACCCAGATGACAACTTGTGGTGCCGAGCTTGGGGGGGGTACAGGGCTCAGGGTGTTGTTTTTATTGTTAGTGACAAAGGAAAAGTGGAACATCAGAAGTAAAATGTCTTGCAGATCCCGGCATGCAAATTGATCATCTTACATGACCGGGATAAATCATGCCTGCAAACTGTGCATAAAGGTTGTGAAATGGGCTACAAATGAAATAAAAAATAACATAGTCAAAAGTTTAACAAATGGGGGGGGGCACCATTTGGTTTAAGGCCAGCCCCACCCCTAGATGTGTTTCCCTAGTTTGATGGCAAACCATTAATAACTGATCTTTGAGTATGGTCTTTCAACTAGCTCTGTCACTCACTTTAGTAATTTCATCTAGACCACACTTCTGTAGTTTGCTTTCAGATTCTGTAGTCTGATTGTACCTCTGAATTAATGACTGTCTGTACCTGAAGTTCTGCTGTGCAAGTAGATAGAGAGTGGGCCTAAAATTATGCTGTGTAACTCACTTCCCTTTAGATTACTTTGAAATTAACTCTGGAGTGCAAATAACTTTTTATGCTTCCTGTATCTTGAAGCAAAGAACCAGTATGGTCTGGATTAGCCTGGGATCCATAGTGTATGAACCACTAAATTCTAATTGTGGCTTTGTATTAGCATTTGCTTGCTGAGCCACCTTATACAAGTCGTTTAACCTCTCTGCCTCAGTTTCCCCATGTGGAAAATGAGGATATTTACTTGTTAACAAGTTCCAAGTCCATACTATTGGCAGTACACAAAATCATCCACACATTTCATGTATCGTGTTGTGTGTGGTGGTTTTATCAATTAAGGAAAAATAGTCAAACTAAAGTGTTTGAAAGATGGACTTGTTTGTGACATTTTAGTTTTGGCCAAACATGGAAAACTTCTAAAGTAAAAACAGTGATTTCACTCATTCCATGGGAGTGGGAACTCAAGTGTAATCTGATGTCATACAAAACAAAAGTATCTAGCAGAAGGGATTTCTCTTAAAATATGAGAATACAAATCCACATAAAAGTTAATGTCTGAAGAAGTGGCACTGTAACGCAGTGAATCTCAAACACTAGACATATCCCTGACTAATCTTACTGTCTCTGTGTAGTGCCATATATAAGAGACAGCATATGACTATCATACAGCAAGAGTGGAAATCTTTGTTTACTTATGGCTTAAATATCTTCAGTTTAACTCTTAGCTTGGAAATGGTTTCCTGATCAGCTAGCCCATTTATTCATGATTCTATCCCTTGATCATGTGTTGTGTTGTTCTGTCTAGCCAACACCAGATTTAGCAAATAAAGTTAGTCCCGTCTCACCTTGAAGGGCTCTTATAAAGTTTAATTCAAAAAGTAGGAGGTTAAAAGAGAGTGTGCAGTGGAATGGATGGAGGAGAGAAGCAATGCTGTCTCAGCAGTAGGTTAATTGGAGAGTGGAATACCAGTGTAGATGGGAGCACATAGTTTCCTTGGACAATGTGCTAAAGAACCGGGAGCTGGGAAGGACCAGCTGGGATTGTTAGTGAATTAGCTGAAGTCAGAAACCCCTGAATGAAGCAAAGAAGTAAAGGGGAAATGAAGGTTAGGGTATAATTCAGTCTAAATTAGGTGGGCCATTCACAATGCATAAAAGGGCTCTGAGCTTCCTTTCTTGGGGAAAATGGGTAGGAAAGCTCACTTTTGTTTAGATGTGGGATGAGTGGTTGATTTTAAGAATGTATTACCTACAGCCAGTAGTGTTGGAAGCATATTATCCCACATGGATTTGGATGAAGCATTGAAAATAGTCATCCATGTCATGTCATGAACTTGAATGGCAAAAGGCTTAATAAGAGAGAATTAAATCAGTTATGCTGCAAAATATATTTAAATGCACCATGAATTACCTGAAGCAAAGCCTGTTTCTATATTTTTTAGCTTTGTTTACTTCCTATTAAAAACAAAACCTCTGGCTGAAGTCATTTCTGAACTTAGCGGGTTGTGTGCCTGGTCCCATCTCTACTTGTCTTAGGAAAGATGTGCAGCATCATTTGTATATGTTTGTTAGTCTCCTTTGGTTCTGTTGGCTTGTTTTTAACAGGTTACACCATTGGAAATGACATTGCAGGCATGAAGTGTGTGTGCAGAATAAACTTGCTCTCCATTAAATTCCAAATCACCATTGGAGAAAGTAAATACTTTTATCTGGTAATAAAAAAGAGAAGATATCATCATTACTGTAATTGTTTTAATTTTATTTTTCTCTCTCTAAAAAAGATGGTTAAAACAGAGAACATTTAAACTAATCTGGTAATCCCATCATTCGCTTTTTACCAGTTATGAATCCGAAACAAAAAAGGGAATCATTTGATTCTCACCAATATTTTTTCCAATCCAGGAGTTTCACAGTCTCAGCTCAGAGCACTTAAATAGGTTATCAGGTTCCAAAGCTATGTTTTAACTACCTTGTCTTGTGTGTGCATTTTAGATATAGTTTCCTATTTTGTACTTTTTGTTTGTGCCATTGAGATAAACAAAGCAGCATTTCCATTAGGAGTTCAGTGCATACTTACGTTTGGTGCATTTTTAAATTAGAATCCTTTTACTTCCCTTTTGTTCACTCTGATATAGACTCAGTAATATTTTGGATGTGATAGTTTGAATTTTCCAAACCTATAAAGATGGCATTGTCAGATTCAGTGTGCTGACTTCTAATTACCCCAAGTTAGGTAGAGACAGATACTTAGCAGTATTTGAAATATCAGATAGCTTGCATGGAGCTTGGTCTGTTGGTTCCAGATGGGATTTTGTGATCAATTAGTTTGCGGTTTGGAGGTTAGAAATTCAAATAACCTAATATTTGGTCAGATTGTCTGACTTCCAATAATAGTAAACAGTTGTGATGTGCCAGTGCATTAGGAAGGCGCTGTGCCCTGTGCCGTGGAAATGGGCAATATTGTGGCAGAGAAGCACTCAGTTAATCTTAGAAATTATGGTAGTAATGTAACCTGCACAGTGTGATTTCATCAGGCTGCTGCATCCAATGTAAGGCCCTGAGCCTGCAAAGTGATCATCTAATGTGAACCCGTATGTAGTTCAATGGGACTCGGAACAAGTTCAGAGGTCCATGCTAACTAATTCTGATGCGAGATTGGGGGAAAAGGTAGCAATGATTATTTATTCATTCATAGTCAAGAAGTGCCTATCATGTGCTCTGGGTGACTTTTGTTATAAAAACACTGACAGAGAGAAAACTAACAGTTTCACAAAAATGAGAGAGAGAGAGAGAGAGAGAGAGAGAGAGAGAGAGAGAGAGAGAGA
>ML685899.1:6359382-6412918 GCA_007922175.1 Pelusios castaneus | reverse complement strand
AGAGAGAGAGAGAGAGAGAGAGAGAGAGAGAGAGAGAGAGAGAGAGACGCAAACACAAGCCTGAAAAAAACACCACAAGTGCCAGCCATAATAATTGCAACCCCCACTCTCCAAAAGCTCGAGGAAAGAGACGACTTTACACCATTCCTTGGAAGTCCCCAAATTCAAGCTGTTTGAGAGTGTGTGGGGAGTAAATTCCAAAGTTGGGGGCCTCTCTTGGAAAATAACAGACAGGGGAATTCTATCAGAGCCAGACCATTCAGTCTGTGTAATTGAATATATCTGTATGATGGGATAGTGGCTGTTCTCTCAGGTTCCCAAATACACGTAATGCAGTAAAATGAGGGGAGGAGGCAGGGAGGCTACTGTACGTTTATAATGGCAGCTAAACCAGGGTTAAAATCCCCAGTACTTTTCTGTTCCATGTTAGAAGAAACCTTCTTTCAAAGGCTAAATATTTGTCCCCAGTGCAGTGCTTTGTAATTGTTCAGAAGAGTTCTCTTGCTTGGCTCTTTCTGGTACCACCTTATAAAATGTTCTTGTGTAATGTTTATGAAATCTGAAGAGCTGCTTGCCTGGGGCTTACAGCACATGGTATCTTTCCAATGCTACATGAGAACACTTTATCAGGATAATATACTACTGTCTTACTTTCCAGGGATGTCACTTGACCAATGTTTGAAAAGTGCTTTGAGATCTACAATTCCAGCAGCTTCATGGAATTAAAGTCAGGGCAGTGAGGCAGCTATTTAGCTAATGTAGTCTTCAAGATAGTGCAGAGCATGACTACATCATCAGGCCATTAAGCTTCTAAATAGAGAAATTAATATTAGCTTCTGTTTTAGAAAGTCATGTAGTGTTACGTTTTATTTCTACCTGGTAGAATCTATGGTGAGCTAGACACAGAAATATCATGCTGGGCCACTGATGAGCTAAATCCTGTCTGCTTGTTGGTATTTTGTTTTTATCAAAGATAAGGCGTGTAACAAAGTGAATTGTGCATGACTGCTATAGTCTGAACAGAATTCCACAAGTGTCAAATAAAGAAGTGAAAGAGTCTCTCTTTGCACCGTACTCACCACAGCCCACTTCCATTTCTCTGTGTTTATTCAAAAGGCTTATGTCAAGACCAGTCAATTTAAATGAGATTCAGAACTGGAACAGCAAAATAAGTGTTCAATCAAAGTATTTGATAAATCACTTAAACAATCTTGCAGATTGCAAATTCTGTAAATGTGAGTTCTGCACTTATTCAAAACTAGTGAATGTGACAAGACTAAGAGACAGGAAAGTCAAAACAGCAGGAAGAAAAACTAAGATCCTTTGATAAGATTAAAATACCAGCAATTTAAGTGGCAAGCAGGTAGGACTATGCTGCGTGTATGGCTTTTTAACCAATACTTGAGCATTTACAAGGAGAATATACAGATGGAATAAAGAAGAGAAGGCTGATTTGATGATTGCAGCACAATTTTACCTTTACTTCAGGGTATGTGTGTTTTCTTTAATATCTTGAATAGCATACTTTGGAAGGGCAGAAAAGTTTTTTCTCTTATTAAATAGAATGACAAGTGACAATAAAAATGGGAAAGGGAAAAATCTCAACAAAACCTAGATTGCTTCTTAACAGGAAATCTTTTTTTTTTTTGGTTAATCACTTTTTAGTACTCCATTCCTACTGAGAATTTTATTCTGATGTCCCCACATGAAAACAAAAATGTTACAAATTATCTTGATTTGACTCTAAATTAATTATTTTTTCCTCAGCTACTCCCACCACGCATCGGTAAAACTCTATATTTAATGCCTCCTCTTGCTTCGATTTTGACTACCTCAAAGAACAACAAAAATGGAAGAACTAAAGCAATAGAAACTCTTTGACTAACTGCCAAAATTTAATCCATTTATTTGACAGTCCCCCTCTTTCTCTCCTCCATATCTATTCTTTGCTAGACATGAGGCTATTAACAGTCATTAAATTATGGAGGTAGGGAATTTATTTATTATCAATATAAATACAAACAGGCAAAAACCCAAGATTTGAAAGAGCAACATTTTTTCTTATTAACAAAAATAAACTGAATGATCACAACATTCTTGGGCGCTGCTGTGATTCAGCAGCCTGGGGGTTTGTTTGTTTGTTTGTTCGTTTTTTAAAAAGCACTTGTTGCCCACGCTGTTCCTGTTTGTCTGTGTTTTAAATCAACCTTCCTTCCAGCTTCAGCCCCTTATTCATGACAACATTGAACCTTGTATTAAAATTCTGGATCCTGTACTGTTTGAAAGTGTTTATACTTCTCAGTTATCCTTTATTTTCACCCTGAGTGTATTTCCATTCCTCAGAAACTTGGTATTTCCTCACTTCCGTCAGTTACATCAGAAATGTTGGCTCATGAAAGTGAGGACATAGTAAAAGTTGTTTAACTTTTCTCACACAGAAAATCCTTAGAACGCAAACAAAATAAATACTTAGGAGGAAGATTATACCAGAAGCCAGAAGACCTGGGTAAGTCTATTCCTGGCTTGTCCCAGGCTACTTCAGTGACCGAAGGCAAGTCACTTCACTTTGCCTCTTCTTCCCCCCCGCCCCTTTCACCCCACCAATCTTTCTTACGGGGGCTTGTGGGCTTTAAGGTCTTGATTCTGCATTGAGAACCTGCCTCCTTGGGCATCTGCCTGCTCTGTTCCCAGCACAAGATCCAAAGCCTAATTCATTAAACTTTGTAAACACTTAGAGGGTCTCAGAAGGATGGCACTTTAGCAGTGGCAAAGCATTATATCTAGTAAAACTTCATCTCCCACACGTGGGCCTTGGCAACTTGCAGGATGGTGTGCTTAGGGCATACGCTTTATGATTACTAGAGTGTTAGTTTTCTCTTGCACCTTTGTGTGTGGAGCTTGGTTTTGCTTCATGGTTTCTTACTTCCTAAGAATGGACAAGGAGAGCCTCTCCTAACCATAGTACTTTTCCTAAATCACTGAAAAACATAAATGTAAATGAAATTAGTAAAGGTTCGGATTCTAGCCCTGTAGCTATTCAAGTACCGCAAAGTACAAGTGAAGATGTATATTTTTTTGACATTCCAGTAAGTATATACTTTTCTTATTTGTTCTGCTAACATTTGAAAATAGTTAATATTCTTGCAGTACTTGGTGCCTGAAAGTAGAAAAAAATAGTGCTCACTACATGTAACAAACAAATTTGGTATTTAGGAAGTGCCACATTTTTATTTAATATGGACATTTGGTCATGAAAAAATATTGTAACAATGAACTCAATCATTCATTTCAATTTAAGGGTGGGAAAGTTGTCTGAGCATCTCATCTGAATTCAGCACACTGTTACAGCTTTACTTCTCTGCTCCACTTCCATATGGAGGAAAGAAAAATAATTTTCACATATGCTAGGCCAAATCCTACCCTTGGAATTACACCGTGAGATCCCATCCACTTCAATCCCACGGTATCTAATACATTATAAAGTCTTTAATTTTCTGAAGGAGTAAATTATATATTGTGTAGCAGAGCTATCACATGGTCCATAAACCTTGAGTGCTCCAGGCAATGGGTTGTCTGAAGAGCAACTCAAATGATTTAGAAGATTCCCCTTTTTGTGCATTATTTAAAAGCAGCAACATTTCTACCCCTAAATAGAAAGGAAGTATCAGTCCACATTAGAGCTGATGATAGAACTTGCATCTGTAGTTTTACTAAAACAGTATAAAAAACAAACAAAAAACCCAAACAACGTATCAATCCCTTTTCTGAAGAACAAATACAGTGAAATTAATGTCATTTGAAGTTTCAAATATAATTGACTCTGACAATTTTTAAATCAGGATTCATCCTGCAGTTAAGTTTTCTTCCAGTGAGATGTGGAAGCTGCAATAATGAATGTTTTAAGGGATGTTGCAATGGATCCTACATTAATATCAATACTGTGTCATTAAAAAAATATGGCTCTTGCTTAAGTTGAATCAGTTTTTTCACTGTCAGTAACAGCATCTCACTTTTAAGGCCCTCCTGCTGTTTTCCAACCTTCTTTATCCTGTACTAATGTGTATTTTTACTGCTAATTATTTTGTGCTAGGATGAGCATATTGTAAAGTATGAAGTTTGACATAGATATAAATAAACACACACTCAGATGTAATCGGTCCTTTCATACTTTACTCAGCTAATTGTATCCTGTATAAGTACTATAGATGGAAGATGGAAATATAAAGATACAGCCACCTTTATTTTCTGTTATGTCCATGACATATTCTAGCAGGCATGGAGAGGTTAAGTAAGTGTGTGTGCATGTGTGTATGAGCGCGCACAGTCTGTTGTTCCATTCTTCTTAAAATCCTTTACCACAGTAGGTAAAATGGATGAAACATGGAGGAAAAAAAGACAATAAATAGTTTCCTAACCTGGCTTTGATAATAGAGGAAGTTCGTTAGATTTATTAATCCTCATTTTCCTTGGGACTGTCAGATTTGGAGTGACAGTAAAAAAGCTTGTGACGACTTTGGCTAATTTGCACTCCATTCACTTTCTCATGAAAACCCATCAGGACGACTGAAGACCTGCTCTGCAATTGACCTTATTCAATGGCAGAGTGATATACTGGGAAACAGGCCAGTTTTCACAATGCCAAAAAGAGCAAATTGGACGGAATCTTTGTTCCTCTCTTTCTTTCTCTTTCCTTTTTATGCCAGTCCTGCTCTAGTTAAGCTCCCTCATTTGTTCCAGCAGTAGCTCTAGGGCTCAGGTCACCCTCTGGGGCTGTTATTGCAGGTGATCACTGGACTGCTTGTCTTGCATGGAGGAGGAGGGGAGAAGGGTGACCAGATGTTCCAATTTTATATGGTTAGTCCTGCTGTTCGGGGCTTTTTCTTATATAGATACCTATTACCTCACCCCACCCCATCCTGATTTTTCACATTTGCTATCTAGTCACCCTAGAGGGGAGTTGCTTAGAGGTTTGAGATTAGGGACTCTGGCACAATGAAATAAAGTCCAAGACCACAGTGTCCTGGTTATGGTGTTTTTGGTTTTTATTTTTTTATAAACTGAGTAGCTTTAGTGTAAAAATTGCTAATATGAAAGGATCCGTGCATAAACAAGAGCTGAAATGCAGTTAATCTCTGTATTTTATTGTATTTGGTCTTTTGGGTGAGGCATAAGACTGAGTTCCTGACTCCCGGTGGCCATGCAGAAACTATAGCTCTTTTGAGAAAGCAGGTTGTGAACTCCAGTAACCTGGCCAAACCCCAGTGAAAGTGATGACATTCTGCCTTCCAAAATTCCCCTTGTAGTTTCTACCAAATATTATATTCTTCATTTCTTGACTAGTCAGACTAGACCATGAAGTGTTGTCATGAGCTATAATACATGTGCTAGGTTTCATCTCAGAGGGACTGCTTTTCATTTTGATGGATGAAATGGTCCTTATGTGTGTTTGATAGAGCATTCTTTTAGCTGAAGGATGCTGTATTCCACAAATGAAAGACAATTAGCTATGTCCTTTAGAAGCACCAGTAAAAATGCACATGTTCCCATTGGATATGCTGCATCCTCAGTATGTGCAGAGCAGTGATTGGGCAGCTGTGATTCACACACACTAAGGTTCAAGTGACCTCTGTAATAAACTGTGAGAATGAATGTTAAACTTGACATATAATCCAAAACATAAAAGTCCATTTGTATACTCTCCTCACTGCAACCCTGGCCCCTTGTGCTTTTTAATTGTCTAACTATATAATAGTATATGGATCCAACTAGAAACATTGACACAAAGGGCTCTGCAACATCAGTCTAGCCCTTTTCTTATGTTTCTAGCTCTAAGGAGCTGTACCTTGTTTCCTCTTTCTTTCATTTTCTCTTTCCCCTCTTTTCAGTAAAGCAGGAAAGAAAAACATACCACCCACCCACCAAAAAACCTGCACAAAAAGCAGACACATCATTCACCCACTGTCAAGGTACGCAGAAGATGACTGTACAGCTCCACCACAACCCTCCACTAGCTTGTACCAAACAAATTTCAGTCCTAATTCTAAAAGCAACGCACTAACTTTGAAGATTTCTAATATTCCTGATTTTGTAATCTGATCCTTGTAACTCCTGCTGAAGTTAATAGATTTCTAGCTGTCCAGCCTCTCTAGGGCTCAAGTCCTGTCATCCAGTCTTGCACTGAGTGTTTCCAACTCTGTTCATAGGAAGTTGAGGTAGCTCAGAAACTTGCAATATTGGGCCTTTATTTAGGTGAAAGTTAAAATCAGAATGAAGTTGCACATAACTCTTTGGAAATCTGTGGCTGTAATTCTGCCTATGATGCTACCAGGAAGAGGGGAGAATTATCATCTGGAAAAGTGATCATAATATGTTGTGTCTTGTATCCCACCTTTTGTAGTTTACTTAGTTTTTGTAGTTTACTTCTGTGTCCAGAACTCATTGAGGCCGTGAGGCTTTTGCGGAGTCACGCAAGAAAGGGCCCAACTGGTGTGCTACCAATTTCTTTTTAAATAAATTTTTCCATAGGAACCACACTGATACCACCAACTCTTTTTATCCTGGGTGGGCACTCAACAGCCTTCATGTAAGTTTTGATCACTTGTGACCACTTCATCTACATCTGAATCGGCAACCGGTGGGTGAAAGGCTCTATAAGAAGGGGCCAATAAGGCCAGAGACCAACATTAATGGCTAGTCTGAGTAGCCACCCACTTACTTGCATTTTGAACCACTGGAATAAACCTAGCAGCAATAGAACAAGTGAGATGACAGCTGCCTGAAGCTGACTCCTGCTTGCCCATGCCTTGCTATGCTCATCCTGGTGCATTCTAATAATAAAGGTCTATCTAGCTTGTCCCTGTGCAATTCCAAGACTTTCAGTGTCCTGAAAGATCATAATGAGAGCTCAGCCAATCTTGAAAGGAGAGTTGATGGCTATTGACCCTATCCAACAACTTCTCTGACCCACCTGGTTAGAGACAATGGTATAGTCCCATAGCAAGCCCCCTTGCAAGCAATGTCTGCCATTAGCCAGCTTCAGTGCTCTCCAGGGATTAGGCACACGCTCTTTTCCCCAGTCATGTGCCAATGGTGCTAGCACCATTATGAATCCTCTAAGATATTTAGTCCTTTAAAATACTACCGTTTAGCCATGTAACTCCTATGATTTAGAATATTTAATGCTATAAAGGACTTCCTTTACCTTACTTTTTAACTGACTTTCAGTTTACAAACAAATTTCATCAAATGGAGCATGCATCCTTTGCTCTGAGCTATTTTTGACACATTCTAAACATACAAATAGACTACTCAAGGGAACGCCTTCACCTAAAATACAAATAAATAACTTTGCAGCTAAATCCACATTGCTGATCTTTATGTCCCACCAGAGCCTGCTTGGTTCTTCACAACCAGGGAAATGCCAAGACTATATAAGCATAGTGTCCAAGGTGATATTATCTATCTAATGTGACCCTTTCTAGACTTCAGTTAAATTTCAGTTGGAATATTTTTTTTAGATTTTTATTATAGAGAATACAGTCAGGTGTCTGTTATACCAAATATACAGACAGATTCTACCACTCTCAGAAAAATGATCAGAAATGGGATTAAACCATGAACAACATTATAAAGCACCATACAAACATTTGTTTCTGTTCCATTGCTTGTTAGACATGAATCTGAAAATGTCATCTATCGTGAAGAAAGTAATTTACTTTTCTTAAGTCTGAAGAACTGAAATATTCAAATTTAGCTGATTTTTTCTCTTATCTAGTTCAGCTGGAAAAAAAAAGGCAACTCCAGGAATGTCAGGGTCCTAAACCACTTAGCAGATTTCAACAAGTACACTGTTCTTGCCCAAACTTCACCAACTGGTTAAATATACTTGAAGCCTATTCACCCGATGGGAGTAGAGTTTTCCTTTCAGAAATGCCAGTTTTTCATTGCATAAAATCTGGCCCTTTGTTGATGAAATCAAGTCTTTAAAATTTGTCCATATGATAAAATAAAACAGCATCTTCTGAAATAATAGCATTTGGGGAAAGCTCTTGCTCTCCAAAATGGCATTGACTTAAAAAAATCCAACAGAATCAGCAAATCTTGTTTGATACATTCTTTTTCAAGAAAGTCACCCATGCTACATTTTATAGACTCCTCTAGAACGGTTACAAATCCATTGTGTATTTAGATTGCTAAAATAAATCAACATGTTGGGGGGTGGGGGGGGGGGAAGAATAGTAGAAATAATAAAGATTTTTCTCTGCCATTTTTTCATGAATATATATTAATATGATAGAAAGTGGCGTAACTACCACAAGTCATGCTCTGTGGGATAAATCTAGAGTAAGATATGACATTAAATAGACGCTATTTATGTGACTACGGTATATTTCTTATTATCTAAGAAGTGTAGTGAGCTATGTCGTGACTCTTTCTTGTAGATGGTAGTGACCCTATTATAGGGTGTGACCCTATTTCTTCCTCTCAGTCTTCCCATGTATCTCATAGTCTTACTGGCATCTTCTTGCCCTCCTCCTTCTGGTGCCCCTCTGGTCCTCTACTTTCCCCTTCTCTCTCTCAAATTCTGCCCATGTCTGCACCCTCATTAATCAATGTCAAGTTGCAGAGTGTACAACAAGGGCTGTATTCTTCATCTGCCCCCTCAGTCCTCATACATCCCATTGTTCTGAAAAACGGATTCAGATGGCAAGAAAACAGCCAATGCAGCACATAAAAGAGATGAGACAAAAATGAAAAGAATCAAGGGGGGGGGGGAGGGAAGAGGAGGCATTTTTTTCCCTTGAAACACTCGAATAAATACTCAGCAATGATAATTTAAATTATTCATACATTTATGAAAACATCCATTGAAAAGTGAAGTGTATGATACTCTTTGTCTATTTTACTCCTCTCTTGTTTGTGATTAACCTTTACTGTAACTTGGGGTGGCACTGCCAGGCTCACAAAGACCAGACTTTTCTTTCCATGGGAAAAAATGTTTCATAGTATCAAAATGAAAAATTAAGTGAAGGTATTTAGTGCTGATGTGGCAATTTACAAAGCATTAAAGATGCAGTGTTATCCATGTCCAAAGTCCAAATAACTGTCTGTTCAACAAAAATATACAAAGCAAGACTTTAACAGTATGTTCTCTTACGGCTGAGCTTGACATATATTCCACTTTCAAGACCATGAAGTCCTCCAGGAGCCAAATAATTTAACATCACACAATATACAGGATTTACTGTACTTAAATAAGGGGGATTTATGTACTTATGAACTCTCTCTCTCTCAAAAGTGTAAAGTGAATTAAAAGTCTGATTCTTTCAATTTCAACTCCTCCTAATCTATACAAGCTAAGATTGTCCAAACACAATATCTATAAAACGTTTGTTTATAGAGTGATATTAATGTGCTTAACTGCAGGAAGAATTGAGGAACAGTTTATGGGCCTCCTCCAAGCCCATTGAAGTCAATGGGATTCTTTCCATTGCATTTCACTGGGCATTTTATCAAACCCCATGATCACTGACTGATTTTCTAAGGTCTTGGCTTGTGTCTAGATAAATAATAGATAATTTATACTACAATATGACAAACTAATTTCAGATATAAGGACAGGCCTCAACTTGTAATCTACTAGATTTGAAAAGGTCAGGTGGGGGAATTTCATTTTTAGCATGCCTCTGTAATTTTTGCTTTCTGTTAGGACCAGAAGAAATACTTAAGGAAGAGCTTTCCTTATAGCATGTGTGTCTTGGTTGTAACTCATCAAATTTCCACCCAACTGCCCAACAAAAGAGATCTAGATAACTTCAAATAATCACCCAAATACATGTATTCTCAAGTGAAAACTTTTCATCCTGCAACCATTTTTATGCTTTTTCCGTAGCTATTTGATGAATCTTGTTTTTCCTCACCTTAATATATGGAATGGGAGCCATTGTCTAGCAATTAAAACCAAGAGATTGGAAGCAGAAAACTAGTTCCTATTCCTCTAACTGCACAATTGACTTCCTTTGTGACCTTGGACAAGTCACCAATGTTCTTATTGCTTGAGTTTCTTTTTCTGTAACTATTCAGCAATAAGTACCTACATCAAAAAGGTGATTAGAGACTTAATGAACCAATGTTAGTAAAGTGCTTTGAGATCCTCAAGACAGGCACTATAGGCCAGGGCCTGACCAGTGAAATTAAAGTCAGTCTTTACATTTAACTTAATGGCTTTAGATGAGACTTGAGATGGGCAACCAGGGTTATTGTTGATTCATTTTCCTGATGTTCCAACTTTTGTTTTACACCTTTCTTCCCTCCCTACCCCACCTGCTTGAGACAAAGCCTTTGATTTGTCTTCTATTTTCAGTTTATCTGCCTAGTAATTTCTAGAGAACAACTTTAACAGGAGTCTCTGGATTTGCATTTTACCAAGGTGAAGCATATGCAGTCTTGCTTCCACAGAAAACTTTTTTTAGTAAATCTGTTAAAGGAGGCTGTCATCTTTAGGATACAGTCTTTATGCAAAAAGTATGGTGGAAAACTGTATATTAAAAGAGGAAAGAAGCTAAAGAAAAAGTCCTAAATCAAACTCCTGGCAATATACTGTCTTGCTGTGTATTTTTTTGTTCAGCTGTGATTCCTTTCTCCTGGAAGTTATCCAGCATTTCTTGGCTCAAAAGTGATCTGGGATACTGGCAATTCAGAATGATCTTTTTTTTTAAACTATCCTGGATATAAGGAGTAATAGGCAAACTTCCAGTGGGTCTGAGATTTGTTTTGGTTCACATGGACATCCATAATTTCAGTTACTTCTCTGAACTGATCTGAAGAAATCCTCCCCAACTGCTCCGAGCCAGCCTGCAGCTTCTGACTGAGCAGTAGGCACCGCAGGACCCTCCCTCCCATTTAAGCGACAGATCAAGTTGTCTTCAGGATCAGCCAGCCAGATGCAGAATCTGCTTGCTACGGAGCAAGGAGCTACTCTACACATTTCACACACTCTGACTCAGACATGGATGGACCGAGATCTAGAATTATGCAAATTGCCTCTTTTTCAGGATAACTCACGAGCATCCTTTCTTAGCTGACCCTGGGAATAATAAATGCTATAATCTTCCCACCCTCAAGGTCAGGGACATGCCCAACAAAAGCCAAAAACAAATACACAGTAAGCCCTCAAATCTTCCATCTGAATTTGGGGTGCAGATAGAGGCTGTGCTAACTAAATACAAGTAAAGATGGTCTCCACATTGCTTCACAGTGTGTGTGATTTACAGTGAATAGTGCATCTTTTTCACTGTGTTTTACATGATTTCAGCAGGGAAAAATTAAACTGATAATCCTCACCCTGACAGAGGGTTGGTGGGGGAGAAGCTGGTAGAAAACTTCTTGTGCAATGAATTCTCTGCAAGCCACGATACCAATGTGAGGTTTGCAGGGAGGGGGTGCAGAATTTTGCAAATGCAGTTCACTAGTGATTCCCCTTCTATGCGATGCCCCCACCCCCGCCTGCACTTTGCCCATACAAGGTATCAAGATGCCTCAGATATGCAGCAGCTTCTCTCCTCCCACCACAGTCACCAGTGCTGGGGTCTGGGAAGGTAGCCAAATGCCACTGAGGACACAGAAGTAATAAATCATCCTCCTTCCAACATCTGCCGGCCCCAAAGACTCGCCGATGATGATTTTCCCCCCTCCCCCGCCCCGTTTTTTATCCTGTCCCTCTGACAAAACACCTATTGTCATAGCCCGAGTGAAGAAGAGTCCTTTTTCCTTTACAAAGGCCCTCTGAAGGCAAGTTGAGAGCTGCCAGAGAAGATGCCTATGGCTCTGCGGGGAGTCTGTATCTCACTCTCTCTCTCTCTAGTTCCTACTTTTTCTCTCTCACGGGGGTCACCCAAAGCCTTTCATTCTGGCTTCATATTCACATAAAGACATCAAGAAAAAAAACCAACTCACCAGAAAGAATTATTAGGCATGGCTGTCAAATGCTTTTATCAGAAGGGTGCGGGGAGAGGGTGTGGGGGGAGGGGGGGCAGCACAATAACTCTTTCTGGGCTATCATTGTTCTAAGAGCTAATGTACTAGTGCCCGAATCCTGATGGTTAGCAGATCTTGTGCTTCTTCCAAATGAGACAGAAATATGAATCTAAAGTACACTATTCAGGCAACAGCACCTGGCTGACCATAAGGCATTTTGCTTTCCGTCCCTTGTTCAATTTGCTCTTGGACAAGAAAATTGCCATCTGATCCAACTGTCCTGAAGAACACTTTTTTTTTAATTGAATAGGTTTTTATTGACTGTCATTTGTATGCCAAACTGCAGGGCGATTTATAGGAACAGATAGATCAAAATGTCCCCGGCCCACTTTTGCTTATGAAAGGAATTTAAAAAACCACCACGACCACCAAACCCTTTTCAGAATATTAGGTTTTTTTTCTCATCAAAGGAACAAAGCTGCATTAGTACAATTAAGTTGGAGCAATGGAAGGTAAGAATATCCTTGCATCCCTTACATGCCCACATAACATCACTGGGGGCTTTTTATCTTCACCGTCTGTGTGTGTGTGGTAGGGATGGACCTCCTGTGCCAATAAGCACATTCAAAGAATTATGAAATCACCCAGTTGTGACAGGTTAACGCTGCTGAGAATTCCTGACTACGCTGCTCATCTCTTCCCTTCCCCTCCCCCCCCCCCCCCCCTCCACAAGCTCAAAGGGAACTTTGGAGAGCTGTGAATTGAAGGTTTTACAAATTGCCTACCCAAGGTTCATCCAGATGCCAAGTAACCAAGTATATTTTTAACCCGTTAGAGCCCTGCTCCTCTTCACTGCTCACTGTAAAAGTGGGCAAAACTTTACTGGGCACTACTTTAAGAAGGGGCAACTGGCCTTTGAGAGGGAGGCAGCTATTCCTTTGGAAGGCTGAGCCTGTAAAGTTAACAGTTGAGTAACCTATTAAAATTTACTGTGCAAGGCATCAAAACAGAAGAAAAGTGCACATATATAAAGTTTAAAACATCCTTATAAAAATCCGGAAACCTAACACTACATTCCTGCAAATTATTCCCTTAGCAAACATTTTTATTTCCAATTAGTAAAAGAAAAATTGCTAATTTGCTGCAGTTGGACAGGCCTGACGTCTCAATCTGCAAAGTGTCAGTGCTGTGAAAGGAAATGTTTCACACTGTGCTGGAGAGAGAGAGCAGCTCTAAAGAGGGTCAGGGCATTGGGCCCAGAAACCAGATTGACTGGCCGTAGTGCTAAATTACTCACACAAGACGTACATTGTCTGCAGTGCCAGCTACAGAATACTCACTTTCTCATTCTTTCCCTTTTTAGTTAGTGCTTGTGGGGGGAGGTGCTGGAAAGGGACGGTGGTGGGAAGGGGGAAGTAAACGGAGGAGAGGTGGCATGGTATTAATTTCGTCTCTAGTATCATCCTCTGCTGGTGTCTGGAGCTGGAGATTCCAAATTGCTTCAGTAAGGTTAAATATCACTGTAGTTCACATATACCTTGTCTAGGAACCTAATGATAAAATAATCTTCATACCAGCCACTTGATTGCACCCAGTAGCAATCTGAACAAGAGGCTTGTTTTCAGTTTGTAGGTGAACAGAAAAAATGTGTAAAAGAGACCGTATTATTCCTGTTTATGTGTAAAAGAGATAGGGCATACTAGAGATGCACACAGTACCTTTAGTTCCAGAGTACATTTCAGAGTGCAATTCCTTGATCTGAAGAATTTATGATATAAGCTAAATTAAGAGCTATCAGAGGAAGACAACAACACAAAGGCAGAGTGGGAGAAAAGGAAGCATTGAGGACAGGACAATAATATTCGACGGTCTCTAGGAAAGTTGAGACCTGTCACAAGAGAGTATATTTTATGATGGAATGTTACCAAAGTACATGAGAAAATATTGGTGCTGCGATTTTCAAATAAAACCTTTTACAATAATCAGCCTCCTCTATAATCCTGGAACCAAACACCACTTTGGGCTTGTTTGAAATCTGAATTTGCCACACTTTGAAATTGTCCAGTTGAAATTCTCAGATCTGAACACTACCCTACTGAATTTTGGGACACTCAGAATGCACAAGGTTTTCTACAACTTCATCTCACTTTTGTGTTCTCCTGTCATGTGAAGGTATTGGGTGCATCAGCATATTCAGCAGCTTGAGTCCCAATGATTCTCATTTATGTTAACATCACTTAATATTTGGATTCAAATACTGGTTCCAGTATAATACAAAATATATCAAAGCTCCCAGAGTGAGGGATCAGGAGCTTTTGTAACTTTTATGATTTAAACTGAATAAAAATCTCATTGTCCATCCTTAGACAAGTTGTGTATCCTCTTTGCCTCACTTTCCCCCATCTATAAAGAGGAAAATATAAGTTTGTACGTTGATTTGAAGATGAGAAGTGGCATGAATGTTAAGTGTATATTACTATTGTAGCTAACCATGGTGAGTGACACAACACCGGCCCTCTCAGGTGTGTTGCAGGCATAATCTTCCCTTCTCTTTACTTTTTATGAAGAATCAAGTATTGCCTTATTTGTGCTGAAAACCAAATATGCTTCTTCAGAGGAAAATAATTGACAGTCTAAATCACTTGTACTATGATTATCTTGCTTGGAGAGAAGCTGGTGCACCTTGACATAACAATCTCCACAAACCCCTTTCCTAAGTAGACAGGTCCTGGATTTCTTTTCCCTGATAGTCCCATCAGGACCTTTGTTTCCAGATAAAACTAGATTCCAGTGCAGAAAACTAAACACATTAAGGGCCCATTACATCCTCCTATCCTCTGCATAGTTCTTAAAAACTGCCCTGTGCTTCCTGTGCATTAAACAGAGCAGATGCCTACTCTGTTTCTCAATGGCACAGTCCAGCCCAGCCATCAGTTATTTGTGATATCTATGTACAGCTGCCATGATAACACCGCTAACATTTTCAGTGTATCTCTATTTATTTAAAAAAAAAAAAAAAAAAAAAAAAACTGCCTTAAGTAAAATAAATTACTCCAAAATACCTTCACAGTGCAGACTTTATATCTTCTATTTTGCAAAGGCTGAAGATGCTATTCTTAAGAGCTGATCACCAAATTATTCATTCATGTGAATCTCAATGGGCTGCTGTTTATGATCTGATAAAGAAACATTAATTCTCATAGCTGAGCTGAAAAAAGGAGACAGAAAAGGCATTCTAGTTGGGTACACAGAACCCATTTTTGAATGTTAGACTTGGAAGCCACATTTTTTGGTTCCTCTTTGAGACAATGCTAAGTGCAGGAACTCTGAACTACAGCACAGTTTGCATGAAATCAAAGTGCATCAGTCAGTAAATCCAAGAAATAGCTTCTTTTGAAGAGATACTTTCTAGCTTCTGATGTAGGAAAGAAGAGAAACATAAAAAGGTTTTGGAGAATTTAGAGAGAGGGTTTTTTGGTTTGCAGGGCTTTGGCGGGGGGGACCTATGAACTTCATCCTGTGTTTGATTTAGTGAGCAACCTCAGTTTCCTGCATTCTAAAATCCCTCCTCTGCTCAACTCCCACCAAACAAAGTAGATCTAAATAGTCAACAATTTTTTCCTTTCTTTATCATCCATCCATAGAATGCATTGAGAATGAACAGTGGCTGTGTAAATTCCCCTTGCTGCCCTGCTAACATGCCTCAGTCTGATCTGGATGTACTGTCCCAATAAGAAGGGAATTTGTGACACCTGTTTAGGTTATCAACAAGCAGGTGGGCAAATAGCGCCAGTTAAGATGGTGCTCATGAATTAAAAATTCCACTGAAGATTTGTTTTAGTCTCAGGTCACGTAAAATAAAAAGTGCTGTTACAGAGCTCCATTATTGGTCTTTCCCTGGTGGTGTTCTTTTGTCAGACAAGGCACTGAAAACACACACCAAAGGTGATATGTGGTGTGCTTCCTCATTGTTCTCACACACAGAGAGACTCCCATGCTAGAAGCCAAAGGCGTGCTGGCAGAATTACCTTGGCCAGTGTGTCCTTTCCACATCCCAGCACACAATTATTCTCAGTGCAACAAGACTGGAAGAAGTCCAAGGACTTTACATATGCAAATACCTCCACCTCCAAGCTGCTGCTGTCATCACAAAGAGGGCATTCTATCAGCCAGTGTATGCCAGGACAATGGAGTAAGTTTCCTCTCCCCACAAAGGGTTATTTCAAATGGGTTTCCATGAACCCAAACATTTATATTGGGGGGTGGGGGAACCAGTGCCTTCCTTTGCTTCAGATTGCTTATTCTTTCTTTTGTTTTTTCTCACTCTTTTCCCATCTTAGGCCATCAAGGTGGTCCTCCAAATTGGAAAAAATAGTTTAATATTCTCTTAGAAATGATGGTAATTTATGTCTGTGCCTGGCTACATGGAGGTGCTTTAGAACCCAGATGTCCCATTTTGTGACCCTAACTGCAGTGCTAAATGTCCATGGACCCTTCAGTGCATAAACTGGTGCTTTTGTGGAAACAGCATGGACCTTTTTGAGCAAATTGACCCCGATGTATAATTTTAGGAAGAATTTGCCATGGATTCCCTGTTGCTTGTGGTCTTTTTCATGTGCTCTCCTCCTCAATGGGCTTCAGTGTTCAGAGCCAGCCTCCCCAGGCTCATCCCTGAATGCATTTTCCAATAGAAGGAAGCTCCAAGTAGTCTTGTCAGAAGCTTCATCTTTGGCTGTTAGTACAACTTCTGCTGCCATACCAGTGTGGGCTATAATCTTGTCACATCTCGTAGTATGGTAGGGATGACCTTGGTCAGTACTTGGATGGGAGGCCTCCAAGGAAAACCCATGGTGTTGCAGGAAGTGGTATTGTAGGTGGCACTCATCCCTCAGAGTTACTGTTGACTCAATACCCTAGCACAATGCCAATAGGGAGAGAGCTGCTGGAGAGTCTGACTTTCAAAGGGGGCGTAAAACTTATATCTTGGTCATATATGCCAAAAAATGAAATGGGATCTTTAGTGACAATAAGAAAGATATTAGCCCTGGTGTTCTGGCCAGATTTCAGTTTGCCTTCATAAATTAACCAAGCAATTTCAATTGATAGTGGTATCTGTTCTCTTCCTATCTGAATTGTTCTACAGTGTTGCTGTGGGTTTCTAAATGGCTGCCATGTTCCTCCCTGGAGATGGCTATATTTCAGTTATGGGTGAACAGCTTTATATAAGTGTATATTGTTTGTAAAGTACTTTGGACTCCTGGGTGGATATCCCCCTGGATATCAGTTACCTATATGTAAAATATTGATCATGATCCTTCCTTTCTCCCATGTTTATCTGCCTTCTGTAGATGGTAACCTATCTGAGCTGAGGACAGTTTTTAATTATATATTTGTACAACTCCTAGCACAATAGGACTTTGATGTTGGTTGGTGCCTCTACCAGTGGTTCTCAACCTTTTTTCTGTCACGACACACCTGACAGATGATGTTTCCCTGCGTGACACACTACAATCTGCCAGTGGCAGTAACACTTGGGCTCGGAGCGCTTGGGGGACTGCGGCGCTCTGGAGGATGCAGCATCTGGGACCTGGGTGGGGGCAGAGTCAAGCCAGTGCAGGCTGGTGCCCTGGTGGTCTGGCTTTATGGGGCTGGGTTTACTTTTATGGGGCAGGAAGTCCCCCTCCCCGCTCACAGCCCAGGATCTCTGGGTTGCAAACCCTAAGTCCCTTTACTCATCTGGCCCTGGCTGCTGCCTGAGTTGTGCAGCAGGAGTGGGCTGTTGAGGGCAGCAGAGTGTGACGGGTGGCAGGAGCCCCAAGCTGGCTCCAAGCTGAGCTGCCAATTTTCAGTGACACACTTCCTGGCTCTGTGGCTATGTCTTCACTCAGAAAGTTAAGTCGACTTTAAGTGGACCTTATTAAGTCGACTTAGAGAGTCTACACTAGACTCTCTAAGTTGACTGGATAAGTCGAGGGAGAGCTGCGGCTCCCTGCCAGAAAGGAGAGGCGGCTTCCCCAGGGAAAGCCAGCCACTCAGGGCTGGCTCTCTCCGAGACCGGGAAACCACTCGAAGCTTGTCCTGGTCTCGGGGAGAGCCAGCCATGCCCGGCTGGCTCTCCCTGGTACAAGCCGCGAGCGGCTTCCCAGGGAGAAGGGAGCCACTGGGGCTCCAGCGGCGAGGGATTCACCCGCCGCCCTGCCTGGGACTTCAGTGGCGAGGGAATCCCTGCTGCCCCAGCCGGGACTCCAGCGGGGGATTCCCTCGCCACTGGAGCCCTGGCTGGGACAGTGAGGATTCCCTCACCCCCCCAGCCAGGACGGAGGGCGAATCCCTCACCACCGGAGCCTCAGCAGGGTATTCCCTCCCACTGGAGCCTCGGCAGCTCCCTTCTCCCCGGGACCGCAGCTTCCCAGCAAAAAAGGAGTCATGGCTCCTCTTGCCCGGAAGCCGCGGGTCCCGGGGAAAAGGGAGCAGGGGCTCCTCCGGGGTCAAGGGAGCCATGCTGGGCTCCCTTGTGTCTCCCCCCACCCCCAGGTCGACTTATAGAATAAGTCAATTTAGGGCGTCCCCACTGGCTTAAGTCGACTTAAGAATTCGACTTAAGCTGATTTAAGAATTCGACTTAAGCCTTAAGTCAACCTAAAACTAGGTGTTATTAAGTCGACTTAAGCTTTCCTTAAGTCGACTTAAAGAATAGCTTAAGTCGACTTAATAAAAGCCCAGTGTGGACAGGAAGAATGTTAGGTCGACTTAAGTTGACCTAACTTGTAAGTGTAGATGCACCCTTTGCGACTCCCCTTTGTGTCCCGTAACAGTGGTTGAGAA
Organism: Pelusios castaneus; assembly: GCA_007922175.1. Lineage (NCBI taxonomy): Eukaryota > Metazoa > Chordata > Testudines > Pelomedusidae > Pelusios > Pelusios castaneus. The sequence goes on along the minus strand of ML685899.1, from coordinate 6,394,117 downwards.
CTGGTGCTGTAAAAACCACTAAAATGCACATGATAAACCAAAATAGAGTATTGGTCTGGCCTATTGTAGAGATAGGGAGTTCAGCCACAGGGCTGGGATTTGGAAATTAATTCCTCAATTTGGAGATGTCCAAAGGGGGGTGAAAATTTGGTCCCATCTCTAAATAAGAATTGGCTTCTCCTTCCCTACAGGAATTTTTCTGTTTCCTGTGCTGACGTTCAATACCTTTCACTGTTCATGCTTGAGAATAAAAGGTCTGTGTGAATTTCTTCATACAAGTTGCAGGCAAAACGCTTGGAGGGCGTTATAACAAGGAGTGCTTTTCCCATGCTTGGGTTTGCTATGTTTAATAACAGATATGTTGCTCATGGAGTTACCTTCTTATATCTGGCTGACAGTTCATCTTCTGAGGCTGAGTTTGGTTTGCAAAACAGAAGCCAAATCAGTTGTAATATCTACTGATGAAATAATCATAGTGAAAAGTGGTGTTATGTTGTTCAGTCATATAAGGCATTTTTTTGAGTAAATTATTAGATCAATGTCTACTGGAGTCCCTTTAATAAAAGCATGGTTAGTGAAACAGCTGTTGAGTATCATTAGTGAATAAATGTCTTTGAGTTTATAACACCTGTTATCTAGAACTAATAAAAAACAATGCAATGATGAGTTGAAGGTCATCTTTTCTCTCTGTCCAAGTGATTCAGCAAAACTCAAGAGGTTACATACACAAACCTGCTCGCACACAAAGAGCTTGTGTATAATATAGTATAATTTTATTGTATTGGTAGTATAATAAGCTTGTTGTGATAGTAGGAGAGGCAGATAGTTCAGTCTGGAGAAAGACTTTCTTATTTATTTTTTCAAGCCCAAATTTAACTTCTCAAAAATAGATTCCCCTGACATAATCCAGGCCCCATTTTACAATATAGTCTGAGACACTATGAGTTAGATTTTTAACACCACTACCATAATTGCATTTGCATCGCTTGCCTGTTCAAAATCTGCATATTTTACTATAAACTCGTGTTTGCATTGTGCAGAAGTGGCAATCAGGTCCATAAAAAGAATTCTACTGGTCCTTTATTGATCTGTAAAGCCTATGCCTACCACACAAAAAATGAGTTCAGGTAGAAGTTTTGTGGGAGGCACTTAGGCTGCTAGCATTTGAAATCCAGATCTGTGGCTTGAATTCTCTATGGATGCAAGTCCCATGAAGACAGCAGAGCCAGCAGACAATTTGATCCATGATCTTTTTCTTTAGAATTTTGAAGCTATGCTAGACTGATAGTGTATCATACTCTAAGCATATTCTTCTACTTCCCCCATTCCGGTCTCTTTCTGTTTCTATATTTTGCTTCATTTACTTAAGTATTTTGGGCTTGATTTTTTGTTAACCTCTTTTTATAGTAGTCACTTAAACCAATGCAAAATAAGTATAAAAGATTCTTACTTTGATCTGGTGGTGTAAAACACATCACTGACTTTTCCACTAACATTGACAACTGCACAAGGTGCAAAATCCAAAGAGGGAGCCCTGTTCGTCTAGTTCAACAAAACAAACACGGAGTCCTGTGGCACTTTTAAAGACTAACAAATCTATTTATCACATGAGCTTTTGTGGGAGAAAGTCCCGCTTTGTCAGACGTCTGACGAAGTGGGATTTTCTCCCTCGAAAGGTCATGCGACAAATAAATTTGTTAGTCTTTAAAAGTGCCACAGGACTCCTTGTTTGTTTTGCACAAGGTGAAGGGTAATGGGGAATCAGGACCTCTTTCTTCCAATATATCAATTGCGAATATATTTTAAAAGAGTATTAAATGTCTGCACTTTTGTTCTGAGCTTTTGAATGAAAAATATAATTTAGTTTAGTGCTATTTCTCCCTACACTATAACTTTTTTTTAATTTTCACATAGATAGCAGTTACTACCTAACTTGCCTCCCCATTTTGTAAGATAATGGAAACAGGTAAAATATGCCAGGCTCAATCAAGTGCTATTCAGTTAAACAAGCACTGGGATTTTTGTGAGCCTTTTGAAAAATTCAGATTTAATAGAAAATCTATTGAAACAATCAAAGTATTCATCTTTCAGAAAAGCCATTGTGCAAGTGCAACCTAAAGAGACAGCAATAAATCACCATGCTGTGCACCTCAAATAGATAATCAATTTCAGAGAAAGCATCAATAATCATAGTTTGACATTTATTACCCTTTGGATGGTTTATCTTTTGGGCTAGGGGATAGCAGTGGTAGTGATGAATACCAGTTCTGCTATGGAACACAATTAAATGGTGCAAGGGTAAAGGATTTTATATTGTGCAAAAAAGCAATCAAATTTATAATTGAACCAGATTGCATGAAATCTGTAGGAAATAAATATGACCTCCAAAAACATAAAACTTGAATTGCAGAATTATAGCTTAAGAGATAATGCTACAAACTCTGATTTTGTATATTCTCTTTTGAGGCACTTAACTAGTCTCACATGTAAGTTAACAATTCTTCAAGGCCAAATCTCCCTCAGTCCAACATCAGGAGGATTTTTACCCTGTGCAAAAGAAAAAAAAACAATTAAAAGGTTGAATTGGTTCCATCTCCTATTATAATTTTGTGCACTCACCTGGTGTCTTTCGTTATTCATTCCCAAAGGAGGAAAGTATACAGACAAGTTATACTGGCCACTCAGACAAAAGGCTCGGTGAGCAAAGAGGGATCAGAATGTAATCCCTTTGTTTATTTTCTGATAGGGTAAGTGTTACCTTTTTCCTGCAACTATTTCCTGGTACAGGGCCTAGAGAATGCCTTCCAAAGTGTTGTCCAAATGAAATAGTAGAGTACATAAGTGATGAACTTGTAGGAAGGTCCTTAGGATTGGCAGAGTTGCATTGAGTATGACTGTTATTTGCAAGTCCTGGAAGACTTTCAAGAATGTAAAAACCCAAACTTTAAAAGTTAATGTTGTAGATTAAATTTTTCAGAAAAGGACTGAGTATGCTGTAATTTGAGGTACCTAGTTAGAATAGGTTAATAGAATGCTACCTTCCAGGCTGATTTTGCTACGATTTCTGAAAAGTATTCATAGTTTCATTGGCTTTTTCATAAAGGAGGGCATTAAATGCTTACCACCTAGTCAAAATAAATATAGGCCACAGAAGTTGACCTAAAGGGAAGTTTTGTGTTCACACTTTTTATGACAGCTAACCCAAAGTGATCTTAAAAGCAATGTAAACCAACAGTCATTTTGGTAAAAGTGGGAGCACAGAAAAATAAGATTTTCTAGGAGGTCAGAGATGATTAAATTCAAACCCATGCCCCAGATAAATATGTCAGTTAGATTTTTGTGCTTGATGTAATTTTAATATTCTACTCACCTGCAAGCTGAGTATATAAACTGGGGGGGGGGATATACCATTGTGGCTTCTACATTTATAATCACATTTAAATTTCTTTGGCACTGGCAAAAAAGATGTATTCTGTAACGTTGTATGTTTTCTTTCTTCATTCTCAATTTTATTCCCCAGCTCATCCAAAATCAAAACAAGAATCTTTGTTTATGCATTGCACAGGATTCTTCTTAGTTAGAAATATGTTCCTTATATAAATTAAATTTACTGTCTAAAAACAATGGCTTAAATTAAGGGAAAACTATTTTGTGAAGCCCAAGAGGAAAGGGTGTGGGGAAGGGACATTAAAAAAATTAAATCTAAAACACCACCCTAAAAATCTCAAAATATCCTATGGGGTTTTCTAAAATTTGGCAAAATGGTGAAATACATTGCCAGATTCTCAAAGCTCTGCAAAACAACCCTGACCGCAAAAATGTATGAATGTTTATTCCAGGGTGGGTACATGAACATTTTTTAAGCCATTCTTAATTTTAGCTCCTAATGTTCATTTTACAGCTGGACACTTGTGTGTCTTGGGAGGAAGGGTGGCCAGAGTCTGAGACAGGTAGTTTCCATTCTGATTAGAAGAGGTGCCATGGGCAAATCTGGGTAAAAACCATTGGAGTCTTTGCTAATGAGTTTATTCTTCCCTTGGTTAAAGAACAACAGGAGCCAGTTGATTTTGCTGACTTAGAAGTGGATAGTGAAAAGCACTACAGAGGTGGTTGGTTTCACACTGTGTGCTTTCCACTTTTACAATCTAAAGAGATTTGGGGCATGTAGGGATGACAAAGTCAAAGTCACAAGAACCTTAAAATATTGTGCATGTTCCATAAGCTGGAATTCCTTGGTAGCACAGAGTGGTTATTGACAGGCCAGATGGACTCTCTAGTTATAATCACCCATTAGTGATCATTTGCTTTGGAACTGCAGTTAAAAGAATGTGTTTTACTTTTTTAAACCCACTTCAACAGCTTAAAAAGTTTCATCTCTAGCATCTGGATGCAGTATGGATGTTTCTGTGTCTAGGAAATATCAGTGGTACATTTAAGACATAAACAGAAATGTTTTTTTGGCAAGATCACACAGACAGGCATCTTTTACCCTCCATGTTCCTTTTGGCATTGGATTAAAACAAAAAAACCTCACTACCCCAAGTTGAATTTTCTCAGGATTTTCTGCAAATCTGCACTTGGAGCATTTAATAACAATGATGGCTATGTGTATGTAATAAATGTATCCAATTTATAATGAGGATATATATTTACCATGGTGGTTGTTATTCTGATGGATATGGCAGGTAAGAGAGCAAACAGTTGAAGGGCTGAGATGCCATGGGCCAGCTTTTCAAAAGTGCTGAGTGAGTTTTGGTTATGTTGGTTATTGGGTACCCAGCTTGAGACGTCTTGAAAGAGAAGTGGGTATCGGAGAGTTCTGAGCACTCACACTCTAAAAATCAGGGCTTTTTATATATCTTGGGCATCTAAATTGAGGTGCTTGAAATCCCTGGTCTCTTTTGAAAATTTCAGCCCACAAGCCTGTCCTCTGTTCATAGAGGAGATACGATAATTACAGCCAGGAGACAGTGAAGTGGATACTCCTTAGTGGATTCTTCTACTGCCGCAAGGATACTGGTAACTTTAAAAGTGCAAATTCCAAAGGGGTAGCCGTGTTAGTCTATTGTAGAAAGACAACAGAGTCTTGGGATTTTCTCCCACGAAAGCTCATGCGATTAATAAATCTGTTAGTCTTTAAAAGTGCCACAAGACTCTGTTGTCTTTAAAAGTGCAGAGTCCTTTATTCCCCTATCTTTAAAAATGGCAGTGGGAGCTGTGCTAGTCTATAGGTTCACTTTCTTTGTTAGACAGAGAATCATAGAAACAGGGAAAGGGCCATGAGAAGTCATCGGGTCCAGTCCCCTGCACTCATGGCAGGACCAAGTACCATCTTAAACCATCCCTGACAGGTGTTTGCCTAACCTGCCCTTAAAAACTTCCAGTGATGGAGATTCCACAGCCTGCCTAGGCAACTTATTCCAGCAGTTAATCTCCTGACAGTTAGGATTTTTTTTCCTAATGTCCAACCTAAACCTCCCTTGCTGTAATTTAAGCCCATTACTTCTTGTCCTATCATCAGCGGTTAAGGAGAATAATCTTTCTCCCGCCTCCTTGTAACAACCTTTTAGGTACTTGAAAACTGTTATCACGTCCCCTCTCAGTCTCCTCTTTTCCAGACTAAACAAACCCAAGCCTTTCAATCTTCCCTTGTAAGTCAAGTGTTCCAGACCTTTAATCATTCTTGTTGCTCTTCTCTGGACTTTCTCCAGTTTCTCCACATCTTTCCTGAAATGAGGCACCCAGAACTGGACACAACACTCTAGTTGAGGCCTAATCAGGGCAGAGTAGAGCAGAAGAATTACTTCTCATGTCTTATTTACAATATTCCTGTTAATACATCCCAAAATGATGTTTGCTTTTTTTTGCAACAATGTTACACTTTTGACTCATAGTTAGCTTGTGGTCCACTATGACACCCAGATTCCTTTCCACAGTACTCCTTCCTAGGCAGTCATTGCCCATTTTGTATATGGGTATTGTTCTTTCCTAAGTGGAGTACTTTGCATTTGTCTTTATTGAATTTCATTCTATTTACCTCAGGCCATTTCACCATAGACCTGTTTTAATCAACATAATGGCTCGACTGTGGCCTATCTCTGTGTGGGTGACCAAGTAAGGTGTGTAGGAGGCAAGTTAGTTTTCCATCTGACTGTAAAAGCCAGAATCTGTCTATGCCTTACACTCTGTCCGTGAGCCAGACTCTGTCCCATGGTGGATGGACAGTTAATTGTAAGCTTAGGGTCTGGATTTTGAAAACCCAGGCACATTTTCTGAAGGCACAGTTTTGCACCTATAAATTGTGTGTGCAGTTAATACCACCTAAATGTATTGCTCTCTGAAATATGGGCTCGGCTACACAGCTACTCTCTTGAGAGACCTCAGCTACACATGCAATTATTATTTGCAGGAGCAAAAGCAGATTGAATGGAGGAGGCACCTTCAAATCTCAAGTCTTAATTGTATAAATGCAATTTTCATGGTAACAGATTCTCTGTATGTCTAGTGACCTGTTGTAGGTTTCCTAGGAAGCACCACGATGGATGGACCAGTAGCTGTATCACTTTTATCTTGCCATTGGGGCTGTGTTGTTATGTTTGCTGTTTGCTAACCCCTTAAATAACACCCTTTATCAGAAGACCAGAACAAAGGGGCATTCAGGGAAATTAGGCAATCATTTCCAAAGTGCTGCTCAGACAATTTCCATGATTTTGTCTGTGACCACTCAGCTACTGGGTGGTTGCTCCTTGCTTGCTGCACGTGCACGACCATTCACCAGCCAGGATTTTCCCTCTCTGAGTGTTTTCTGCATTGCTTACAGCAACGCACCAGCAGTTGATGGCAAGAGTGCATCCGATGCTACATGTCTCATGGTTGTGACATAAGAAGGTGAAAGAAAAAGAACCTCCCCTGTCCATCTGTGCCTCTTGCAATAGTCTTTTCTTCAGAGTCTTTGGTGGGTTTCCAGTGCACATTGACTAAAACTTCCCCTACCTCAGCAGAGTGGTAACACCAGACTCCTAGGTGGATTGTCAGAAGTGGGGATTAAACCCAAAGATGTCTGATCTTCGAAACCTCTATGGCCTGAGCTAAGAGGTCCCTGTCTGCTAGGCAAGTCTGTAGCAGGATCATCAATCTCAAAAGTGGTCCAGTCACAACAAGAAGGGGATAGAGTTCCACACTGAGTGGGTGGGAATTACTAATGGCAGCGATTAAAGCCAACCACTCATTGAGAGAGATGCTCACCTGCAGGGAAGGCAAGGGGAGAAGAAGGTAGCGATGGAAATCTCTGGGGTTTTAATCAACAACCATCCTGTCCAGCTTGCATGAAAGGGGACAGAAGCTGCCTGTGGGGAAAGAGGCTCTTCCTGAAGCAGCCTAAAATGCAAGGGAAGGAACAATCAAGATTTCTGCAAGTTAAAGGATCTTATTGAGCCCACCCCTTCACTTTCTCTGCCCCATGAAGATTGTGAGCGGATCGGTGAGCACTTACTGGCTGCCAAATCATACCAGGAGACTTTAACCTCTCCTCCTGAAGGTCATCTAAAATGCCTTTGAGGAGCTCCTCAGGAAAAAACATATTTTCAGGCTTCCTTCAATGTTCCCAGAGACTTATTTGGGGCAAACGCAAAACATCTATCCTGGGAAAAGATCACTACATTGCCTGCTCTGCCCTTCCCATCTTGAGTTTTCATGAGCACTTTGGTGTGGGGTACGTCAGAGGAACCAAAACACCCTAGTTCTTAACTAGTAGCCTTATAGGCATCATGCCCCTGTTCCTATTCTATATGCTGAAAAGTGAAAGGTATGTTTACTTGGTGGTAAATATAGCATGTGATTCCAGGGGTAGTATTATGGGTAGTAATCTATAGTCAGTGTTTACACAGATGCTCTAAAGATCAACATCTGGCCATTTACCTTAGTTTGCTTTTCTTAGTCTCCACCAGTAAATAATCCCCTAATTTGTCAATTCCTCAGATTTAGCTGATTTATAAAATAGATACCTAGTTAGGATGTAAAAGATCACAACTATAAACGCAAAAGCATTCCAGGTGTACCCATCCATATAGCATTAATGATCTTCAGTATCCTAAACACAAATTAATTTCCGTGTGTAGAAGGTCTCAGCAGCCCATGTAGAAACCAAGTTCAGTTTGGACTTTCTGAATTCCTATCTCAAGAAAATGCATTGAAATTGCCACCCACTCTCAGTCCGGCTGATTAAATAAAATATTGACTCTTTCCAAACACAATATTATCATTCCAAGTATAATATTATCCAGTGGTGTCTGAGATTGTTTCTACAGCTCTTAAAAGTGAATTCACCTGGCACCCCCTATCTATTCAGATAAAGAAACAACATTGTGTGCTTTTTAAATAGGGAACTGATTATGCAACGTCTAAAGTTAATCCATAGAATAATTCTGTTTAATTTTTTCATAGTGAATATCATTTACCTAATATTTCTTCCAAATAAAGGAAGAAAAAATTCTTTTCCATCCCTCCATTGTTACTTTTCCCTCTACAAAACTATTACTTTTGGGATTTGTCCTCCAAGTTAACATACCAATTTTTTTTTAAAAAAAATCCTGTTTTTCATCTGCAGTGAGTCTTGATCACAAGTGGCAAAACAATGGCATACTCAATAGCACAAATTGTTCCTGTAATAAACATAGATCGCACCAAGAAATAAACACACAGGTTGAAATTTACCCCTGTGCAGTGTCAGCAGAAGGCTATGCCCAAATTAAATCCACTTAAACCTTATTTTAAGAGATTCAATGAAAATTAAGTGGTGCGTTGACTTTCCACCTGTAGTGAAATATATTTGTCACAGCTCTTCATTTTCATTTTTATTTCTTCCCTCAAACTACCTGGCTTAAAGGGCTCTGACTGAGGCATATGTGCTTCTCAGAGCTCAGCCTGACATTCCTTTCCCAGTTCTCATGTATTAATGGGGGTCATTTTTCTTACTACATCACAGGGACTGACTACAGCCGTGTCATGTTAAAGTGACAGTTGCACTGTGCTACTGATAGGTATCAAACTGACATATCCCATCCTTTCTGTCAGGGTGCCAGGTAGGGAGACATTCCCAGTCAGCCAAAACTCCCCCAGACAGTACCAGCTACTAGAGAGGCTGTGCTGCCTTGGTTTGTATCCACTCCTTTCACAATATGAGCAGCTAAACGAAGCTGCTAAATCAGATGATGTATTTATCATGTTAGAGTTTGAAATTAATGGGGACAATGAGCATTGCATTTTGGCTTTCTTTTCCTTCAAGGATAATTAATGATTAAAAAAAAAATCTGCATGTAAGCATATCTCACCTCTGTTACTTATTTAGGAAAGTTGTTTTGCATTGCTACATTTACATGGAAGGTCATAAAATTGTAGAAGATGAGGATTGGAAGGAACTCAGGAGGTCTCTAGTCCAACCCCTTGTTCAAAGAAGGACCAATCCCAACTAAATCATCCCAGCCAGCCTTGCCTCACCTTAAAAACCTCCAAGGATGGATATTCCACCACCTCCTGAGATAACCCATTCCAGTGCTTCCCCACCCTCCTCTAGTGAAAAGGGGAATTAGGCCATTATTTTTTATATCATTAAAATCAGTATAAATATAGACACAATTTATGGAGTTGGATTTTTGGGAGACACTATTTACAGTCAATGGCAAATCTATTTTTATTCATGCATGGGCTTACATGCTAACTTTGGAACATCTAGAAGACTGTTAGTGAGCATGACAAAATTTGTATTATTTGTGCAGAGAACAGACTTGGCTTCTTAGCGACCAAGTAAAAGACAAAAGCAAACTATATCCTAACGTCAGAATAATTTATTGCATTATAAACATGCCCTTTGAACATGGTAAAATGCTTCAAAATTATTATTTTTTTAAAAATTTAGTCTGCAACAGAAGAATGAAGTAAGCTCAAATCTCATCCATTCTCACTCAAAATCTTGGAGTCTGACTTTATAATCATTACATTTACATAACTACAGAGGTTACATCATTCAGGAAGAGAGATGGCAGAAGCCAAAGCAAGCACAAATCAGACTATTGGCTCTTCTCCCTTGCTTGAGGCCACAAGAAGAAACTCTGCTAATGGATACATGTTCTCCTAGTTTTATAACTTTACTGCTAGTAACGATGGAAGGTGTTGTGATGGAGGATTAAAGAGTATTGTTAGCCTCAAAGATTTCATTCTTAATGGATGCCTTCCTATTTGACAAGGCTTTGTCACATGAAGAGTGACTTTTCGACCTCAGTGGTGAACTCATTGTGCCCCTGATTGTACAGAACTGAACTGATGTTGCATGCCATTGATATCTGGCTCTGATATCGAGTATTTGCTGGTTAATCACTGCTGATGAAGGGGTGGGGAGTAGCACTGCATTTCTTGATTTTTACATGCTATTGATGAGTTATTAACCTGTATTAAACTATTCTAAGCAAGGGTGAATAAAAGTGAGCTCTGATGTCTGTAATTTCCTTGGTCCAATCCAATATAAAAAGCTACCCTCCTCTAGCCCCATCTCTCCCATATAATGAGCCTACTCAAATGCAGACCATAGAGCTATGTTTTTGACATTATTCTGAGAAAGAGAGTACATCATTCATAATAGCTTTTAGATACTGTACTGCTTTCAAAGGTGTTCTTCCGCCAGGAACCTGAAAAAACTTTGAAGAATATGCCTATTCTTGGAGATATTTGTATTTGATTGAACTTGTCTACTTCATGATTGAAACTGAGGTAGCAAAGTTTAGTGGTTAGATCAGTGGGTTTGGGAATTGGGAGCACTTTCCAGGCTACTGAATGATCAAGCAGGCTATTCAACTAGATATAATATAGGAAACATACATAGGTACTTGTATGTTTAGTCATTTTATAGCATATTATTGTGGAGATTAGTAGATTTGGATCCCAAAAGCATTTTAATACTTCTCTTCTTGGAAGAAGTGGATATTTTGAATGTACTTTGGGGGAGTAGGTCAGATTAGATATTACAATCTGAGTTCATCTCCCTAAAGAGATGAGGTGGGTGAAGTAATATCTTTTATTGGACCAACTTCTCTTGGTAAGAGAGAAGCTTTCAAGATTCAGCTCTGTGTAAACTCAAAACTTGTCTCTCTCACCAGCAGATGTTGGTCCAATAAAAGATATTACCTCACCTTGTCTCTCTAATATTCCAGGACCAATATAGCTACAATAACACTTCATCTTTCTAGATAGATATATAGGCCAATATATATCCTGGATAATAAGGCTGCAATTTAGTATGAAGTATGATCTCTTCAACCTAAGCTCAGAGGTCTTACACTTGCCCTAAAGTACCAAGTCACTCTTGCCATTACCAGAAGATGTATGATCTCTCCTTATTTACTTATGATTATTACTGATCATCTTAACAAACAGGTTATCAATATACAAAGTGAGGAAGAAGTTCATTTATATTATTCTGTCAATATCAAGGTCATTTCTATAACTAAAAAGGGCTGTGAACAAAAGATAGATGGAATATACATGACAGAAGCTGACCATCTAATTAATTTACTTTACTCCCAAGAGCAAAGCTTTATCACTGATATCCAGAACATGTTTAACTTTTCAAGAAAAGGTTTGCTCAAATAATATGGAGCTGTGAATGGGAATTTAAAAATATTTTGCTGTTCTGATGCATCTTTCAACAGAAGAGTTCAAAGCACTTTACAGTCATTAGCTCACTAATGTTGAAAATCAGATTGTAATATTAGTATTGAAAGTACTATTATTACTATTATTTTGCAGGTGAGTAAACTGAGTCACTGAAAAAGTGGAAACAAAACTCGGGGGTCCTGATTCCTGCTCTAACCACTCAACAATGTTCCTTTCTCAAAACTTGGAGTATAAAACAGAAATCCTTCTCTTAGTTTTCTTCTTCTAGTCAAAAGTCTTCCCTAGTTTTGTTGCAGTATTTTACTCAACATTTCTGTTTATATGTATTTCATTATTTAGAAAATGAACATATATAAAAGATGGTCTGAAAGAAAATCTCCTCAGAAAAACTAAATTAATTTGAGTTAAATTTAGAACTTTCCTTTTCTTTGTGTGGATATGTGTATATCTCTTCTCTTCTAAGTCATGACCGAAGTGCCAAAATACTACATGAAAGGCTGCATCTTTGATATTCCCAGCCTAGCCAGAAGCAGGAATTGCCAGTTACCTGATCCAAATTACAAGCCAAGTCAAATTTATTAACAGTGACTTAGCCATGGGCCAATGTGCAATACAACCGACACAAACCTTTTGTGTCTTCAGAATTGTTCTGGAAACGTGGAAAATGATCTGAGATTTCAAATACTTACCATATCTGGTCAGATCCAAAAATATTAATAAAACTGGCCTTTCCTTAACGAAAAAGATCTATAGGATGAAATCCTGGTCTCAGTGAAGTCAGTGGGGATTTTGCCATTGATTTCAATGGAACAAGGTTTTCATCCATAAATCTCAATAGGGATGACAGTAATAGTGTTCCACTGAAATTTTAATGGGGTTTTTAAGAATTACTGTAAAACCCTATACAATTTAACTCAGAATGAGGTCCTTATATATGAACTTCTATAACAAGGATACAACCTTCTATTATATTCAGAAGGACTTTTCCATAAAGACCACTGCAGGGAAAGGGTTGTCCTTCTTCATCTGGACCTATCCATAATACAAGGAGTTCAGAAATACCCTGGTTTGTTTGTTTTTTCCAAACCTCAGAAATGTTTTGGGTTCAGTCTAAATCTGGGACAAAGGTTTTCATGGTTTGTCATCCTGAGCACTGGTTTGTTCATCCTAATTAAAATCAGACAAGGGACTATATGGGAACTGTAACCTGGATCATAGCATCCTTGAACTCCTGAAACATTACAGGACTAGATCTAGAGCTGAACATTGTTCCTGGGCCTCTGCTTACACAACCAGACATTCCCCAAACGTCGGGAGTTCTCAAACTCTGATTCTGAACTTCTCAGAGAAGGCCCACTTCTAATGACGGCTCTAAGATCCTGCAAAAGAGCTAAGATTCATACAAAAACTGGTCAAGGGAACAGAGTCTCAAACTGAATCAGAGCCATGCCTGGCTTCTCACTAACCTCTCACTGCTTTTTCTGGGAAACTTTCATTTCCAGCTCTTGATAAGGAGACCCTTTGGTAACATTCCTCCTTTCTGTCTAGACTGCTCCAGGTAATGAAGTCACCTAATTTTGTGGGATTATTTTAGTGCAGGTCCCTCCTGCATATTTTATTGTTTATCAGGGTGATTGCATAGCCAGGAAGCCAATTAGGTGGATACTCGCCTGTACACCCTACTTTCAAATGATTTCTTGGAATTTTAAGAATGACCTTTCATAACATGCAAGGGTTGCAGTCTGGCTGAATTTTAGCAAGACGGGGAGTTAAATGAAAGAAATTTGTTCCTTAATTAATTAACACTGAAAATAAAACATTGGTATGAGGGATGAAAATGATGTAGTTTGCTAAAGCAGTGGTTTTCAAACTTTTGTCCTCGGGACCCAGTTGAAAAAAATCATTTATGCCCGCAACCCAACAATTATATCTTTGAGCAAATTCCGAAGGGGTAGCCGTGTTAGTCACAGGACTTTGTTGTCTTTGAGCAATGCATTCCAGTCTTTCAGTGGGTGGCAGCAGGGGGTGCTGCGACCCAATATCTGAGGGTCTGCGACTCAGTACTGGGTCCCAACCCATGATTTGAAAACGGCTATACTAAACCACAAAATATAGAGAGATCAATTATACCAAATAACAAATGTGACATTACCCTGCCTCCCCACCCCTGACCAACACACATGCTAAAAATACATGTATTAAGTATGTTCTATATTATATAATTATCAATATTCACTGTGGGGTGGGAGAGCTGAAGGCCTGATTCTGTCACCCTTACATTGAATAATATTTTTAATAGAACTGTTCTAATCAATAGGACTACGCTACTCATGGTGCAAAGGAGTACTTACTATGAGCAAAGCTGGCAGAATTTGGGCCTTACGGATTGTAAGCCTGATGCTAAACCCATTGAAGTCAATGAGTTTTTCAGCTGACTTCAGTGTTCTTAGAGTTGAGCACTTTCTCTCTATTGAAACACTTAAAATGTGATCACTACTGTCATAAGCTGAGTACTAACAGAGTTCTCAGAACATACAGTCAGTCTAGTCTATGTTCTGCCCTTTGGCTTGTGGTGCAGGCAGAAATCGTACATAAAAGTTCTTTGTTGGTGTTGGTGGTTTTCTTTTTTAATTATTAGCCATCCTGGGCACGTGACTCTGGGGCCACCCACATTGGTTATGTCTACACTTGCACTTTTAAGTTGACTTATTGTGTCTACACTTAAAATTAAAGTCGACTTAAAGGGGAACTTACAAAGGCGACCGAGAGCATCCACACTGGACGCCTAGGTTGACTTCTAGGGGCTAGGGAGACCTTGGGCAGGTCCACAGTGGTGGTGGGGGAACCCCTTGTGTGCAATGGGGCAAAGGGGGACAGGGACACTGGCAGGGCATGTGAGCAGGGTGTGATGCTGTCTGGATTTAAGGAAGCATTTATGATATTATTTTCTATCCATATATGTTAAATGCTATAATCCATAGGAACTATGTCATAGAAAGGTAGTAATTTGCTGGGAATGATTATATAGTTTATGTCTAGGAATTCTATTTCAATTAGAAGTTAGTTTAGTTAGGAATTGGGTGTTATATCTGTACTTTAACTTGTGTAATTTTATGGAAATGTCTGAGAGAGGCGGGTGTGTAAAACCATTGTCTCCTTAATGTTAAGGAATGTGCCAAGTGATATGGTCCCAGGGAGTAAACTGATGAGCCATTAAGGACACAATGGTTGTATTCTTTATGTCCTTAATGGCTCATCAGGATACTCCCTGTGACCATTCTACCTGGAAAATTCCTAAACAATAAGGAGACTAAACTAACTTCTAATTGAAATAGAATTCCTAGACATAAACTATATAATCATTCCCAGCAAATTACTACCTTTCTATTGATACCAAACATGACATAGTTCCTATGGATTATAGCATTTATGATATATGAATAGAAATAATATCATAAATGCTTCCCTAAGTCCAGACAGCATCACACAGGGCTCTGCCCTGCCCTTCGGGGGGCATGCCAGGCTCTCCCTGTGCCCCCCCCACCAGCAGGGAGGGCATTGGTGTAGCCCTGGGGTAGCCCTAAGTCGACTTAGGGCTACCCCAGGGCTACACTGGCTTAAGTCGACTTTAGAAAGTCGACTTAAGCCTTAGGTTGAGTAAAAAGCAGGTTTAATAAAGTTGACGTAATTTTCATTAAGTCGACTTCATTTTCCTTAAGTCGACTTAAGCAAGCTGCTTAAGTCGACTTAAGCAAAGTGTAGTGTAGGCGCAGGGTAAATTAAGTCGACTTAAGCCAAGCTTAAGTCGACTTAATTTACCAGTGTAGATGCAGCCATTGAGAGATGGATCTTGTGTCTCATTCTGGAAGCAATGAAGCTTACAGTCATTCTATATTTTTTAAGGACTTCCATGGGTATGGGTCTGCCACGGATGCATTTCATCTTAGCTCCAGAGTCCCTCAGGAATGTACAGTGATTGTAGCAGGAAATGTGCATGGTTGCTTAAACCTATATTTGTTTAAATAGTATAAATAAGCAGCTGTTAAAAATGATGATAGGTGACTGAAAGTGGAGAAAGAGACCAGAATTGAGGCCATAAGTACCTATGCTTTGGAGTAGTATGAAAGGCAAATGCATCTGTTGCTGATATTTAATGAGCACGCATAATGAATGAAATACTTCTTTTAGCAAAACTGCGAAACTTCCAAGTGCGTTTCTCATGCTCATTAACACTGGACTTTAAGAACCTGATAAGAATGCAATATAAAATCAAACAGCCCCTGAAGACTGTGAGATTATATTTAATACCCTCCTATCACCAGCCTCTGAGTGCTTGGCAAGAGAAATGGTGACATTTACTAATCAGTACCCTCTCTTATTTGTCTTGGCTGAAAGTCTCAAGTCCTCAGCTTATTGAAGTCATTACAAATGCTCTCCATTAGACTGTGTTTAACTTCCTGGTATTTGCAGTAGAATTTGATCACAATGGCATGGAGGAGTTATGTCTTCAAAATATGATACAGGAGTTCAGATACCATGCATGTAATTTGCATGTTTATTTTCTTTCTTGCAATCTTGTTCTTTAATTTATTCTCAATGTTTGACATTCATTGTTTTCCTCATCATCTGACCTTGACATTTTTTTCCACTCCTTTCTGAATACATAAAATTTTGGTTTGGCGGGGGGTAAGGGGAAGGGTATCTGGTGCTGTTCTTTACTGGTGTATGATTTAACAAATGTGTTTGTTTCTTTTGAATATCCTCTAATAATTCACCTAAGTGCAATTAGGCCTCCTGACAGTTGCAAGCCCTGGAAAAAAAATCCTCTGTGTTGTTCCAGAAGAGCATGGGCAAGTGGTCATGCATGGTTCTTCCACCATGTTCCAAAAAATGTGCTTGGCCTGCCTTTAACAGTGAGGTCATTCTTCAGGACTTCCTCGGGCTGTGGCCACACTCTGCCAGCTGTAATATTGGTTTTTGTGATGTGGAAACCTGTTCAGTTAGAATTGGACTGAGACCACCAGCTCAGGTTATATTGGTCAAATAAATTCCTGTTAAGTGGTAATAACTCTCTGACTTCACAAACTCTCCTTTCTAATGGCAATAGGATTTGCACATGCTTATCTGAAGGCAGACTTTATCCTTTATTGTAATAAGCAACTTGCACATTCAAGCTCCCTGCTCCATTATGCGCCATACATGCAAAGATTCTAAGGCCAGAAGGGATCGTTGTGAGCATGTACTCTGATGTCCTGTATAACACAGGTCCTGAGAACTTTCTCCACAAACCAGAAGTACATCATGCATGGTATACCACAATGTCTATCAAAAGCATATACAATTTTGTATATTTTAATATTACAGAATTTGATTATTCCATCTAGAATCATGGCCTCAAGAAAATCCCTAACTCATAAATGTTGAGGGTTAATTACATCCTTTTCTCCCAAACGCTGGTGGAAATTAGATGTCCCAACTCAAACCCACATCATCTATGTTGTGTAAGGGAATCATAGGCTATGTCTACACTTGCTAAAATTAGTTCGAATTAGTTAGTTCAAACTAACTAATTCAAACTAATTTTAGTTAGTTCGAACTAGCATGGCCACACTGGAACGTTAGTTCGAATTAAGCAAGCATTTGCTTAGTTCAAATTAGCGATCCCCATTCATTTCAATGGCCGGTTAATTCAAACTAAGAAATTAGTTCGAATTAACATGGCCACATTGGTTAATTCGAACTAGTTAGTTCGAATTAACTCCTTAGTTCTAATACCCTATTCAAACTTATTGGTTTGAATTAAGGAAGCCTTTAATTTGAACTAACTAAAGCCTAGTGTAGCCATGGCTTTAGTTAGTTCGAATTAAGCTTCCTTAATTCGAACTCACTTGCCAGTGTAGATATAGCCATAATGCTTTTGCTCCTGAAGTTGGCAAAGAGCGAACTGGGTTTCAACTTCAACGCATTGTTTTTCAGAACAAAACCAAACAACTCTATCTATAGACATAAATTCTAATTCAAGTGTCCCGTGTAACTTTGGGGTTATTTAGAGCCCTTCCCTAGGCAACATAATTAATCCATGCTATTCATCCTCAGTCATCCACCGAATCAGAAAAGCAAATGCTGCTGCCCCACCCCGACCCTCAAATAAGTATCAAAAACATCTTTTTTCCATTTCTGATTAATTTCAATTACATCAATTTTAAGTATCCAGGACAGGTTACTGAAAGGTTCCTCAATTCAGCCATGCTTCACAGTCACTGGATAGGGAACGTTATGTTGTTTTGTCTGAAAATACTGTAAATCACAAAAAATATTTTTTATGATGAACACTGGAAAAAAAATCTTTAAATAATATCAAAATTGCTTGCTGTGGTCCCAGTCATCCCCAGCCCTTCTTGTGAAGTAAAACTGCCATGGTGACATGGAGGGCTGGCCCTAGACCAAATGGCACCCCAGATGAGAAGTCTTTGGTGCTGCACTCTACCCATTTGCTAAACTTTTAAATACCTTATTTTTGTATTGTATTTGTAGCCTGTTTCATGACTTTGATTCACAATTTGCATGCATGATTAATCCCTGTCATGAAAGATAATAAATGTACATGTTAGGAACTGTAACACTTTCACAATTACGCAATAATACAAGGTTCACTATATCGCATCTGGGCTCTCACTCCACTTCAATTCGTTCTTATATCTCACTGATTGGCAATGCCCACCCCGCTGACAACATTCTAGGGAGTTCAAGGAAAATGTAGTTCTCAGAAAGTCTCTGGAACATTCCACAAGATTCTACAAGGGTCCCGAGAATTCTAGGAGGTTAGTGAAACATGAATCCATATACAGAATATCTAAAACATTTTGCTTCAAACCTTCTGTTTTCCCTTTTACTTGCTAACAACAAAAACAGTACCTGATGCCCCCCTAAGCCCAGTGTCCCAGACAGTCACCGTCATCGCCTACCCCTAAACCTGGTCCTGGTACTATATGCATTGGAGATGTCTGATATCCTAGAAATAAGATTTAAAGAGGTGCTCTGTTGTCTCAGTACACAAGCCTTAGAATATTGTCATTGCCAGGCTGCCTTTCATGTGCTTATCTGCCAGTTTTCAAAAGCTTGTCACGCTTTCTCTCTGTGATCGAAATGTACCTCAGAGGTGGAGAGAGTTGAGAGAAACTTTAACTTCACAAGTCTGTGCTGTGATGAATGGAATAAAAACACAGCCATAGAAAATGTGAGCTGAAATCAGCAGCTCATGAGACAATCAAAAGCTGGCAAAGAAAAAAAAATGATGAAAAGATGTTTCCTAGGGATCAAAGATCAGATTTAATTTTGATATTTATTTTGTTTCATAAAATGAGCACATGCTTCTCTGCTCAGGAGGGATCCTCAACCTTCCTTTCCTCCAGATAATTCTTGCACACAAAGGTAGCTTTATAGAGTTGTGGGTTTTTTTAATCAATTCACTTTGACAATATTACCGTTTTATATCATTTATGATCCTTCCTATAATTCCACCTGGGAGGTCTCAGAGTGACCTTAATTTAAAGGGGCTTCTAGGTGAGTGAGGTCTTTGTATCTGCATGATGGTGCATTTCTAAGTGAAGAATGGTGAGACAAAAATTACCATTAATCATGGCAGTGTTTGAGGAGCGTCAGGAGGCTCAGGTGAAGAGTGCAGCTTTGTATAGGGAGGTGAAAAGAGACACGCACGTTATGGAAGATAATGTTTACACAGAAAGCGTCTGGATTAAGGTTAATATTAAACCAACTCCTTCCCTGTCCGTATTCAAATAGCGTCAAGGACCTGAGTTTGCCCCATTGTGCCTAGGTATTACAGCTCATTGTACACTGTTTGAAGACCCCTATAGTTGCCTGGCACAGCAAAGGGAATAAAGGGTATTTTTATTTTGGGATCTTTACTTTAGTAACATTTACAATGAGACAGCTTATTATTTCAATTTATTCAATAAGGAGACAGTATATTCTGTTGGTGAGGGCACAAGATTGAAAGTCAGAGCCTCTAGGTTCAATTCCTGGCACTGCGTTGACTCACCCTGTCACCTGGACAAGTCATTTGAACTCTGTGACTTGCCTTGTCAGTCTGTAAAAAGGATGCGCCTTCCTCACTAGGATATTCTAAGGCTTAGTTAATTTAACATCATTTTTAATCTTTTAAAAACTCAGTTTAAAGTCACAATGCAATTTGTGGAGTTCCCCCTACATATCTGGATTTGGATCCAAAGTCAAGATGTGAGATTAAAATGTATTCCAATTTGGGTTTATGTCCAATTGTTTCTTAAATGCAGAGAAAATGGGCAGATAAACGAAAAATTATCTCACACTGTATTTAAAATAGCTAGCCCTACAATTTCAACATGAATTTGATAGTTTTAAAAAATCTTTACAGTATATATGAATCAAAAAGTGAAAACTTCAGTGGGCTTTGTGTCTATGTGTGTGTGTTCCAAAGACTATATTAACACATTATATATAAAAATATACACTATAATAGACAGTAGTGGAAGGAAGGAAGAGCATGATTGTTCACTTATATTAGAGAGTGACTAATGAAGCCCAATACATAGAATAATATTCATATATTGTTAATGCACATTTATAAAGTATGTTCTAAACACAAGGTCAGTTAGTACAGAGTAGCAGTAAGTCTTTTTTAACATTAATACCTTGCCTGTATAATGAACTTAATAAAAACATGAAAGAGTTTTACACATAGTGTCAAACTGCACTAAAAATCTATCAAAGCAAAGTTCTTTTGTTATACAAGTGCCAAACTACTGGATTTTGTAACAGATTGAAGTTTTGGTTTCATTTCTGTATTTAAAAATTGGCAAACTATTTTGAAAATTTTAATAAATCAACCCTTTTTTCATTGAGAATGTATTAGTTTCAATCCAGAGAGTTTATAATGGCAGGGCTTATAGAGATTGTGGTGGCAGTAGCTTGAGTCATCATGAGTAATGATTTTCCATGTTTCTTGCTAATACTAATGATGAAAAACACATCACATGTTCTTTTTGTAAAATCATGCTTGGAAACCAGGAGATTGGGAATGTTACTGAGATTAATTTGTTGTAACAGAAGCAATAATCTTGGGCTTTTGCATATCTGGGAGACATACAACACCTACGGTATATAAAAGAAAGCACATTAATTGTCGCAATCTTGTAATGAGGATAGAGCATATTGTCATATCAATTGCTATATCTTTTATTTAAAGAGGACTATAGGTTACACTAGGCAAATGTACGCCTGGATTTTGATTTTGGACATAAAGATAAGTGTGACAAAGGAAAATAACAGCACTACTAATATGATATAAATATTAAGAGTGCAATCAAAATTGAAAGTGAAATGTGAGGAACAGGACAGCAAGTTACCCTCTCAAGGGTAAGGCAGAAAATTTAAAATACAGTCGTTTTAGAAGAAGCAGCAAACAGATATCCAGCTGTCTTTTCATGGTAAAAAGGGGAAGGACCAATAAGAACGGTGGATGACAATGGTATGCTTTTATTGAGTTGTGGAAATGGAAATGGGAAATGGCTGTTTTGCCTATAATGTGAATGATTATGAAGATGCATGGTCAAATTCTGAGCTCTGTCAATGTGAATCCTGAATAACTCCACTGATCTCAGTGGAGTAACTGAAACTTACGCCAACACTCACATTGTTGCACTCAGTGGTGCAACAGCCAACTGAGTTAGGAGGCTAAATCTCATTTTCAAAATACCTAAATACCTTTAAAAGTCTGGGCCCACAAGGCTAGCCTTTGGATAGGAAGATATTTTCATTGTGAAAGAGAAGAAATCAGTTCGGGGAGGGGAAAGGGGTTTTGTTTGTTTTTGGAAAGTGCTGTATACTGCTACTTCTTTTGTATAATTTGGAGGTGAAAAAGAAAAGGTCTCCTAAGGAGGCTTAAGTCAACCTAAACAAAGTCACGTCCACACTGGGCTTTCCTTAAGTTGACTTAAGCATTTGTTTATGTCAGCTTAAGGAAAACTTAAGTCGACTTAATAACACCTGGTTCTAACTCCTTAAGTCGACTTAAAGCCAGTGTGGATGGGGATTAGAACCTAAATCGACCTTATTAAGCTGACTTAAAGCATTAAGTCGACTTAATAAGGTCAACAAGGGGCTACGACTACATTAGAAAAGTTAAGTCAACTTTAAGTCGACCTTATTAAGTTGACTTAACAAAGTCGATTTAACTTTTCTAGTGTAGACATAGCCCTAGTGCACTTCCAAGGAAGCCATTCCTCAACCAGAAAGATAAATCAGAAAATATGAAGGTAGAGTGGCTAGTGACTATGGTTTAACGTTAAAGTCCTTATATGTGTCAATGCCCTAAAACACAGACAAGTATATCACTTGACAGGATATCCATTTTTGTGCCCCAGGAGGAAGGGAGAATAATAACTCCAGCCCTCTTTGCAGTGACTGCCACAACTGGAGAGTCCCAAGCGCTGTCAGTATCTCCATGAGTGTGAAGAATTTGTAGTACAAGGCGAAAGCCCTTGATGTGGGGATATTTAAAATGTAGCTGAAATGGATGTTGGTATTTTATAATAGAGGATGATATCCTGAAAGTTGCTTGGCACCCAGTCCAAAAAAGACTTTATGTGAGTAGTCCTGTTCATTTAAATAGAGTTACTTACATACTTGAGTATTTAGCTGGAGCCCTCAGCACGTTGTCAGATCAAGCCCTAAAGGAATAATTGAAACTTGACATACCCAGCTTGCTTCATGCACCAACAGTGATATCTTCCTCTGAGCCAGGGCACAGAAGGGGAGGAAAGGTTGTACCTTAGCCATCTTCTTGGTGCAAGGCAGAATAGGCAGCTGCATGATCACATGAGATGCATTTGCGGACCGTGCACCTCCTTTCCTCCCAGTCAGTTGCAATGCACACCATTTCCCTTCAGTGACAGACAATGCCCAGTTTAGGGTATGGTGCACTAATACTAAATGACATTTTAATGGAAGATAAAAGTACACAAGACAGCTTTGCTTTCTTCATTTGATGGAAACATTAGACAAATTCTACTCTCTGTTACATGGGTCTAAATCTGGAGGAAATCTATAAGAACCAGGAGTCACACTGATATTACAGAGAAGGATTTGCCTTATTGTATAGCTTCTTCACCCTACAATTTGCTGAGTATGTCACACCATGCCCATTTTGGATATTTTAAATGACAGTTTATCTGAGCTCATGGAATGAATGGATAACATTACTATTTACATAAGCTCATTGTGATCTGTCTCAGTAATGTAATCAAATTAGGGTTAACTGCAGCTGGAGAATGCCAGCTTGTAAACTGTTTTTCAAAAAGAATCACATGGCGTTACTTGACATGTTTAGAATACATTTGGGAGGCTCTGCAAAAATCATAGCACATCCCTAACTAATGTAACAAAAGTCAGGATTCTGCTGCCACCAATTCCTAAAATCCAGGAAATGAAACCCAGGGAAGATCTTCCACAATTGGAGGAGTGATGTCTCCAAACAGATTCCTCTAACAAAAGTTTCTCTGACATGGCTGCTGGTTGGTATATTGTCTTTCTTTTGGCTAAAAACAACATAGCAGTTGATAGAAAAAGCACAGAGTGTAAATTCTGAGTTTATTTTTGAATATCTGCCTTAACTGCAGCCTATTCTGAATGTCAGACTCTACATTTAGTATTATAACATTTATATCAGATGAAGTCCAGCCTCAGCTAGTATTATCCAATAGGTGGATTTTCAATTTTTTGTTGCTAACAGATACCCTTTATGATGGTATTTATTATTTGTATTATTATGATGGATTATGTTTATTAGTCTTACAGTAATACATCGAGACCCCAAGATCAAAGACCCTTTTTCTTATAAACACATATCGGGCACATCTACAGAGTAACTAAATACCCGTGTCTGGCTCATGTCAGGTGACTTGGATTGTAAAATGGTGGTGATCAGGCTCTGGATCCTATGGCACCCAGAGCTCACCACAGTTTTGCAGCCTAAGCCCCAGGAGTCTGACTCAGCTGCAGGAGCCCAGAAGCACTCAGGAAGAAGGAACTTGGCCCAGGAAGGAATTGTGTGGAAAAGTCAGTTTGTGTTTGCATTTTGGAAGGCACTTTAAGAGAAGACAGGCCCTCAGGGAGGAGGGACTGGGCCTGGTTTGAGCCTGGTACGAAGACTCCATGTGTTATTGTTTCTCTTTTTGACTGTTGTACCCCAGAAGGGTGGATTTTTGTTAAACGGCTTTTGCTAGAGAGTCGAGTCACTGGAGCAGCCAAACCAAGTAGTCAGGTTTTTCAAAGAAGCCCTGAAACGGGGAAACAAAGCCAGGGCCTCTGAAGAATCACCCAGGGCATGGGTGGGGGGGAAAGGGACGGGCACTCAGGAAGTGGCAAACAAGTACAGAGCACTGGAAAACATCCCAACTTTTACTTAGATCAATTTTTTCTTGTACATTTATTGTCAAGTAAAACCAGTGTAATAAAGTCGCATGAATGGGTTAAGAACACTGCTCCGACATTTACAAACAATAATATTTAATGGTACTTTGCATATAATAGCTAGGATTTATTGTTGAGCAACTTTCATTTGAGAGTGTCAGTATTGCACAAACAAATTAAGGTTCACAAGATGAGCATATGTATAATTTTTATACAGATAACCACACTGAAGTACAGAGAGTTTAGTGGCCTGATTTTCAAGGCCATTGAGCACCACTAGTTCCCAGTGAACTTAGTGGGAGCAATGAGGGCTCAGCTCCTTCGAAGATCAAGTTGTTCCAAACGCAGCTCAGTGGAATCTACTTGTTAATGGTGCATGTTAAACTATTTAACTTTCAGCATATTGGGCTGATTTCTCTTCACATATTTTTTGTATTGCTCTAGTGTTCACCTTTCACTCTTGTTTGCTTTTAGCTACTTTCCAAACCACAATTTCAGTATCTATTAAAAGTTATGTAAAATATAAAATAAGTTCAAATTCTTGATATTTAAATATGACATGTTATTACAGCTGAGCTCAGAAACATTTGCCAACATTTTTGAGTTTAGTAAATTGGTCGATCTCACCTGCCCTAGGTCAGAGAGGCCCACTAATTTCAGGCCAGGTCCTCACCTGGTTTAAATTGGCATAGCTTCATTCGACATTCTCAGAGCCAAGTCAATTTACAACAGCCTGAGGGTCTGTTTTGTTATTTTAAAAATGGAAAAATTGATTTTAAATGTGTGACATTTCTCATTTTAATTTTGATCATCTTAATTTGCATCTCAGGTTTTGTTTTTGTTTTACTTTATTGCCATTCCTGTTGCTAGCCAAAATACACTGTAACATTGCAGTTAGGATATAATCCTGCAAAGTGCAGAACACTTCAGCCCCAATTGACGAACTTCTTAAATACTTTCTTGAATTGGGGCCAGAGTACAGTCAAGATTTTAGCATGCCTATCTTGATGGATCTTTACAGTACTTTATAGAATTTAGGTACTTAACCTGCCCATCTGCCTGCTTGCCTCTGTCTAATCTTCACCAATCACCACTCTGAGATAGAATCTTGGAGCGATTCTCTTGCGTATACACCAGCACTACAGAGTTGCTTGGGGGAAGACATACAGAATAATGTATCCAGAAGAATAGCCATGTTAGTCTGTATAGGGCAAAACCAATGAAAGTCCTGTGGCATCTTATGGACTAACAATATTATATGCAACTGCAGCAAAAATGTAAAAGGGCAGAATATAAATAACTCAAACCAGAATCTGACCAGTTCTGTAGAGTGAGGACAACACCTATTGTTTAAAAAAAATGCCCTAAGGTCTTTAAGAAATACAGGTGGGTTGGGAGACCCTGATCTTGTATCTTATCTAGAGGAGACCTCCAAAAGCACATTCCTCCAAATATATACAAGTGAATGTAGAAGGCAATCATCACCAAGCCTGTGCTGCTGACCAAGGAAAGCCATCCATAATGGTGTGCATGCCAGTCTCATTACAGCACAGAAACCTCTTTTATTTGTTTAGTCTCTCTCCAATGTTGACATCTTCGATGTGTCAGGATTTCTCTAGCAGATATATTTAAGATCTTCTGCAGGACTAGCTTAATTATTTTCAAATACATTATTTCTTTATATGTGAAAGAACTTTTAGACAGCAGCATTTTGGGTGCTGGTGGTCTACTTGGCAGTGTACTACAGAGATGCCTACATCCTGACTTCTGGATTATCCCCTGCATTCCGTCTTTTCTGTGTCTGTACTCTAGGTTGGATGCTCTTTGTGGCATGGGACTAGGTTTTCTATATGTATCAATTCTAAAGAAATATTAATTAGAAACAGTTGAAACTTTTCAATGCTTCAATGAGATTTGGGGGTTGGGGGAGGTGAGGAAAATCTCTTGTGAAATTTCAATCTGCTCTAGAATAATAAAAAATAATTAATAATATCCGTAGGACTGGATACCTCCATGTAAGTAAAGTGTTTTGCAATGCTTGGGTATGAAAAACTTTTTATAAATGTATGCTGTTGTTTGAGCGGAATGCTCTTGAACTGGGACATCCCATTAGTGAACCTGTCTTTCTTATTATGCAGCCATCAGTTTAAGAGACATAATTATTTTAAGTCTTGCAATGAAATAAACTACTGTACTGGATAAAAATATAGGAGCAAAATAGTATTCATCACATTCCACCTTTATTTTTACCTTTTAATATTTTGTTATATTTTGTTTTATATATTTTAATACCATTAATTATATGAATATATTAAATAGTATTTAAAAAATAGGGTTTAGAACCTCAGAGCTAGCTAGACACCACTAAAGCCCTTGGCACTAGCCAAGTATCTCCCCACAAGTGGAATTTATGCTAATATTACCCTGCTTCATTATTGACTTCAATGGGATTTAAGCACGTGCTTAAGTGCTTTGATGAACTGTGGCCTGAAGCAGCAGTCTTAACCACTTACAACTGTAGACTAATTTAATTCCATGACTGACATCCCAAAATAAACTGGCTGCTCAGATCCAGTGCAGTGTATTACTGTAATAGTAGTACTGATGTATGTATTGTATCTAACTTTTAAAATGTCTACACAGCTTTGCTGCACTGGAGTACTCTGGCCTTTATAGCTAATGACAATCTTTTTCATTGCAAATAGACTTATTTTTGTTTCTATTATTTTACAGCAAGTACTGACTGATCCTGAGGTAACTTCCCAAGAGGGCTGTATAAAAAAGGTAGGAAAAGGCTTTATCTTGGGCAAGTTGTGTTCGTTACTTGACACTGTAAATATCTTGACAGGTATTTTTTGTTTGTTTTTCATTTGCATATGAATGTGTAATACATGCACGTATCAAGATACATGAAAAAGGCTTCCAGAGCTTGTTTTTCATGTCTTTGGGTGCAAGATTGTACCCCTACTTTTATTTGGAGTACTTTTATTTGTGATTTGTGGATCCATCACTTGTGGATCCATCACTCATTACAGTTATAACCTAGGCAATAGCAGTTCAAACCTGGAAACCCCGTTTTCCAGTGAAATGATGTTTGTCCTTATTTACAAGTGTTAAACAAGCAGAAATCAGTTCACCATATAATGCCGATTACTTGAAATCAAGGGGATCCAGTATGCATGAATAAAAGAGCAGAATTTAACTGGTTGTATGTATTGCTAAGCTTTTCCTCACTTTGTGCATCTTAAACTATATTACTAGAGAAAATCTGATTCCAATTGTATCTTAGTTGTATTATAATTTCTATAAATTTCTATATTGTAACTGTTAGATAATCCCATAAACTACATGTTCCAGGAGCCTGACTAGTATTTTGATCAGGATTATTTTAAATAAAAATAAAATTCTTTCCATTGGTATCTTTGGTTAACTTAATGGTATTACTAAGGTAAAACATAGTAGGTTTCATTTGATTATAGCCTATGTGGATGTCCATAAGAGGGGTAGCATGTCCTTGCTTGAGTAATGAGTTGGCTTTAATTCTTTTCACGTGTTATTGTCTTATTAAAAATAAACAAATATGAAATTCAAAAGTATCAAATATTTCAAGTTAGAAAACTGCAACAACTGCCATTTTATTTAGTCATTTAGGCCATCTTAAATACTATTTCTTAGCTCTGAAAGTTAAAAGAAAACACTTGTGCAGTTTTGCCAAACATAGTGAAATCTAATACTTGTCAGGCTCCAGAGTTAGTTTGAGAACAGATATTTAGACACATCTATGTACAGCATGGGCCATTCTATTCTCACCAGATTGAGTAAAATAAGCTTTTATTTTGGAAGCTAAACTTTCCTATCTGAAATGTCTTTTGACCATCCATTGACCTTGCAAGAGGACCTATAGCAATAATGTTGAACTTTTTACCTTGTTCATCTCCATAACTCATTTCATGTTCATCTGTGCCTCAGTGGGATCCTTTTGTCTGGGCAGACATGGTGACAAGGTGGCAGGTTCTTATTATCATAACCCACTTATCACAAAGATGGAAGTAAATTCTCCATGGCCCAGGGAGTACTCAGCTATTTCTATAATTACAATATCACAAATCCACGTTTAACCTAAAAGGAAGAAGACTTTGAACAAAGGAAGAGTAGGAAGAAACATCAGACACCTTCAAATGTTTTTTTAAAAAATCCAGTGAAATTGCACTATTTTTGTTTCAAAGCAAAAGATGACAATTTATTTCCACCTCCCCACATCCCCCCTGACCCCAACATAAAAAACAAAAATCTTTCATGTGTCCTCAAAATTCCCTTACTCCAAATGTAACATGGGACAATTATGATATTTGACAGGACTGCCACTGTGCCTCTTTCTTCTAAATGCATTGTAGAGAAGCACTAGTGGGAGTTTATGAGGTGATAAATTTACTGAAGGATGGGCAGTAGGGTTTTACAGCCAGGGTAAAAAAGGTCAAAGCAGTAAGGTAAAGAGTTCAAGTCTAAACTTAATGGCTTGTGTAAAGACTATTGCTGGGCAGCTTTTCAGCTGGGGGTGGGGGCAGAAAGAATGAAAAATAATTCTGTATGACTTTTGCAACATCAGGACAGGCTATGTGGCCTAATTTTTTATAAAAGTAATCTTCGCTTTATCTACGTTTCACTCTGACAAGTGCAAAAAGCCCACTGGGGAAATATTTCAGTATCCAAACCTGCTGAATCATTAAATTGCCATAACCTGTGTGATACAAAACTTTCTGGGGTTTTGATTTCCACTTAAACCTCTTCCGTTTGAGGGATGCTGGAGGACAGGAATGTGGTTCACGCCCCAACCAACCACCAAGACGGACATAAATATAGTGGGTGGGCCAGTCCAAGCTGGAAAGAAGGGAAGTCCGAACCAAGCAGAAGTACCACTGTTTGGAAGGAGCTAAATTGAGTGGCTGTTTCATCAAAAGTTCTGAAGGGGGCAGTAGCAGGGGACATAAATAGGGAATGAGTGCCAAAGATGTGGAAGAGGGGGGAAACCTGAAAAAGAAAGAATATGGAGGAAAGACTGAAAGAATTGAAGTATAGTGGGAGACATGAAGTTTCTTCAGATTAAACCCTCAACATCATTTTTCCTGCTTATATTACCAATTGGGGAAAATATTCTACCTTATATCAGTTTTTTTCCATTAATAAACTGTCAGTGAAATGCTCAAGAACTTCACACAGAGGACACTACTTTATTGTATAATAAATAAAGGTTTTCATTTAGCTTGTGGTAAAATAGAAATGAACTGAAACTGTTTTTTTAAGGTTGAAATAACTTTTCACAATATGTTATGGCCCCTACATATCTGTGTTCTGCAGCTGCTAGAAGCAGAAGTTTCATACTAACATTAGAAGGCTGATTTTTGTGGTGGTTCTAGCCCACAGGAAGTAGGAGGTCCTAGGAATCGAGTAAGAGGACCCGTTCCCATGAGGTTTCCAGCCCCGTTTTGCAAAATCTAGAGATTCATATAGTTCACACAATAATTCAAACTTCTAAGTATGTGTATCCCAGTCAAGGTGTACTGTCAAATATTTTTTGTGTATTTGCATATTGTTAGCTTTGATTGCATTGTTCCAATACATGGTTTGGAATAATATTTCTGAAGGTTGAAGTATTTGCTTAAATAGAATCAGGTAAAGTTCACATTTCTTTAGTGCATTGCATATATACCCTGAAGTACATACTCATTTTTATGTGCATAAATATAGACATTTTCACACGTTCCTACATTTTCAAGAACATCTTCCCTTATTAAATCTGCTACCCTCTATGTGCTTTTTGTCTGGATTTTCCAAGCTTTCCTACTTCAGATAATGTGTCTAAATGTCAGCTTTATATCATTATCATTTTTTATTTAACCTTGAGAGGGAGATGAAAGATAATATTCCCTGTTCAGAATGGAAATGATATCAGTGTCCATTGCATGATGCTTTTATTTCTGATGGGTAATGCTGCATCTATTTAATTTTTCTTTAAAAGTCGCTTTGTATGAACATTTGAGAAGCATGCTGAGAGAGGCTCAGGCTACAGGGCTCCCAACCAATGTCTTCTGGATGGACTGTTTTTCTAACTGTGGTGACAAGAGACCTCAGGGACTTCTCTCTTCAGTAGACTCTCTATTTAGTCTCTGTTTACTTAGAGGGAATAGCCTAAGGGGCTACTGGAGAGAAAACATCTGTGGGAGATAATCTATAGAGTTATCTATCTATCACTCTTGTCGACCCTGTCTCTCTTGAGAGCAAGCTGAGAGACTTGTAATAAAAAGGCATCGCTGAAGAGGCTTTAGGGACAAATAAAGAGACATGTTAAGGGCCAGCTGAAAATGGATAGAAGACATTATTAAAGCTCAATAGCCATCTTATCAAAATCCAGTAGGATAGACATTTGGCAAAAGGTTTTAAATGTATTCTTTGACTTTCTGGAGAGCTTGAATTTATTCATTAACAAGACTGTACTATACAGGGAAAGGGAGATACCATCAGCTTTAAAAGAGTTAGATTCAATCTGGTATCTTCTATATAAAAAACCAAACAATAAAAACTCACCTTTTCTTTTGTCCTTTTTTGACTTACTTTATTTTATATTACAAAATGTAAGAAGCTGTTAATACAGTACAGATGGAAAGAAAATATAATCTGAAAGTAACCCTTTTTCCGAACTACCTGGGTTTTCTCTAAACAATGTTAAAGATTATCAAACTGTCTTAGCTTTGAATACTTTGACCATTTAGAAAGTGTTCCGTCACACAAAGTGTGCTTTCTAAGTGGAAAGTTGTTGGTAGTGGTTTTTTTAAAATTAAAATTAACTTAGTTTTGTTGCTGCAAATATGAACCAGGCTAGACCTATAAATCTCTCTAGGTTTATTATTGTGTACAAAATGCTACAGGTCACAAAAACCATCTGAGACTTCAGAAACACATTGTTCAAACTGGATGATTGATTGATAATTATGATAATTTGTGAAATGATTATTTGGGTATTATAACCATAGTTTGTCCCACTGGGTTGCTGTGAAGACATTTTCTATAGTCTGGGCCATCAGAAATGGCCCCTGGTAACATGGGATATGGAGAGGTCTCGTCAGTGTCTCCCAGCGGGATCTCTAGGGCTGATGAATGATGACCCAGAGGAGTAAGAAATCAGACTTCAATAAGCAGTCAGGAAGGTAGTTAGAGAAGAGCAAGGGAACTGTTAACTGTCTTTTGTGGAGCAATTACTAGCTAGACCGTACAGCCTGAGGCCTAAGCATCTCATAATATGAGATACTCACAGAGAGTGACTTCAAAATTTTAACTCGAGCTGTTTAAAGTTCTTGGATTCACAGCATTTTGCACAAGTCGACTGTACTTCATAGAACACTTTGTCACCAAGTTTTTATTTATACACACAGACACACGAAGTGAAGAGTGAATTATTCCCTGATACTGTCCAAAAAAAAAAAAATCCTAACATTTCAGTGACATTTGTTTTAATTTACAGTTCCGTTAATTGAGCCACTAACTGTATATGTTTTAGGATAAGTGTATGCTGTTAGAAAGGACTTTGCAGGGGTTGTGAAGAGTGTGCAAACCAGAGAGTAAGTGTAATTATTTCTAAATTGTGAAGTCTGACTCAAAGTGTTCATATATATCAAGTGTTTTTATTTCTATTTGTTCATAATAAAGCATTAATCCAACAATAGTTGAAAGCTAATTCTATGAGGTGCCTGAAACCAGACCTTGATGATGCTTCACAAAAAGTATCAGAGTGAATAGAAATACCCAGTGATCAGATCTAAATTCCAGTTTCAACATGATCTCTGCCACAGAATTGTTTTCTTAAGAGCTTTAATTTGCTTGTTTTATAGGTTATATCTTTATGAAATAAAAGTATGTTTAGCGGCCACAAACAGAGGCAGCTTTGAGTTGATTTTTATAATCTTTTCTTGAATAGACTTGTGTCATTCCAATAAGCCTTGGACAAAGGAGAGAACAGTTGTCTGAGAGTCTTTTTAACAACGTTTCTCTCTTTCCATTGTTAGAGGGCTGCTAATAAAAGAACCAGGAGTCCATTAATTCAGTGAATGAACATATAGTAAAGTCAGTTCCCTCTTGAGAACAATAATGTTGAGGTCAGCTTAGGTTTCCATGGAAACTAAGTACTAAGAAGTTTGCATCCTTGATTTTGCTGAAATGAAGCATATGAAGAAAAAATGGTGTAAAGCAGCCACTGAAAAGTCAGAAAACAAAGTGTTAGTCTAATAACTTTGCACTACTAC
Source organism: Pelusios castaneus (assembly GCA_007922175.1). Lineage (NCBI taxonomy): Eukaryota > Metazoa > Chordata > Testudines > Pelomedusidae > Pelusios > Pelusios castaneus. The sequence continues at coordinate 6,361,691 of ML685899.1, read as the reverse complement.
TGCTGTAGATTTAATTTATCTGATATAATTAAATTGTCTGATTAGTGCTACATGGGAGGGGTGAGGGAAGAGTGTGTGGGGGTGAGAGAAATATTTCTGTGAAAAGGCTTTTTTATTTTAGTAGTTAAATGTATAAATCAGGTCAAGTTAAGAAAACTCACAATTGTTAAGATTTTTCTATCCATAACTCTGTCTCCAACATGCTCAAGTGAACTCTGACCCCATACACCACAAGAGTATGTGAACTCAGCGCCTTTGCAACAGTTTCAATTTTCAATATTGTCAATACTGAGGATGATAAGGATGATTAATGATAAATTACCACAGCCTCTGTTTGTGAGTTAATGCAAAGCATAGACCGGGTGAAGACTTGGTTATTTCATTATAAATGTGACTTTTTTGTAAATTACGTTGATTTTTTTCGTCATCCGCTCTAACTAAGGCTCCCTTAAATCAGCACGGGCTTCGGATTAATCCAGAGTGCAGTGAAGCTAATTAATTCTTTTCACACTAATTTATAGCCCACTGTTATATTTTCATGTCTAAGTGAACAGTGTATCTCGGGGGAAAGTGCCTAAATTGTACTACTGGGTTATATAGTTATAAATGACACACATCTGTATCGCAACAATATCTGTTAAGAAAAAATGTGTATTTACTTCAGGGGTAGACTGGTATAGAAGGTTACCTTGCCTCCCTGGAATGGATCTCAGCTTTCTTCAAACATAAATGCTCTGACTTTGAGGAAACCTGAGTTCAGAAGCAAAAATGGATACTAATTTTTTGTGGATGGACAATAGATAGGTGGTCCATTTGGCAAAATCAAAAACCAGATTGGTATAAATCTGTGTCACCCTTATATCTCTGCCCTGAAAGTTTAAGGAAGGCAGTGGTCAGATAAATTATTTCCGTTTTAGTTCATCTCTGTTGGCCACATAGTTAAAAAACACTACAACCAGTGTAACAGCCCTTTGCCAGCACAGATGCAGGCACATCTCACTAATGCAAAAATGACCAACTAAAGCTGGCCAAGCCATTCGTTATAGCTTGACTATTGTGTGATTTCTTCAAGCCTATTAGTAAATATCCACAGAATAGTTTGGTCAAATAATTTTCAACCTTTGGGTTATTCACAAAGTGTTTGCATTGATTATTTGCTCATTTCTGTTCATGCTTTGTGGCTGGCCAACTAAATCACCTGCTATTGTTTCTGCTCCCTCATTGGATGACTGACGCTTTTTAAGCGGAAGATAATGAATAAGAGTGAATAACACTTTCTGATGTGACTTTTCAATTGAATAATCATTTATTTATAGGCATCTCAAACATTTTTATGAATACCTGGCAGCTGCCTAAAAAATATTAACCCATGTGCCATAGTGCTGGAATTCATCACTTTTATTGATGAAAATATTCAGAAATATGTGTTTGCTATTTAACAGTAACCATTTCTAATCTCTGTTACATTCACCTATGTGTCTGTGTTTCTGGATGACTCGGTTAAAAGAACCAAACAGAATACCTTCTGTGAAATCCAAACCTCTCACTCAGCTTATGTATTCATTAAATCAAGATATGTTTTTAATTGTTTGAATAAACTTAAAAGCAAGTTGTCTGTTGTAAGGGAATGAGCTGAAAAATAACATTAAGATCTGGAGTTTATGTATTGCCTCCAAGACAATTACTTGTGAAATAATATTCTGGATGATTAGGAGGTATTACAGCCTCCAGTTAGTTTAAAAATGCCAGAATGCCCCAGAGATCCCCATGAATCTGCTGCCAGCCGGCCCCCGTCACAGCTAAAGGCAGCACAGTCTGGAGCCCAAAATCAACTTCAGGAAGGTCATGTGAAAGAAAATCCTCAGTCATCAGGAAGCCCTTGGCCTCATGGCCTTTCTGACATTTTCTGACAAACCTTAAATCACCAAAGCAGACAAAACATCACAAATTTCGGAATGATAGCCTCTGGGACTTCAGAACTATACATTAACTTAAAAGGTTAAAAAAAAAACCCCAAAACAAAATCAACCCAATCTCACCCCCACCTCCAACCCACCCTGCAATTCCTCTCTGCACACACAGGATGGATGTGGCAGTATTAGATCTAAATTCAGAGCCATAGATTAAATAGATCTGTAACTAAACTCTAGTCTAGGAAAGAGATGCAAGTGTGCATGTGTGCATGCGTGTGTGTGTGTGTGTGTGTGTGTGTGGCCGTCAATTATTTAGATGCAATATACAATATATATAATTAACTCTTCTCCAATATCTCTCTCTCTCTCTCTTTAATCCCCTCCCCACTTGCATCC
>ML685899.1:6329834-6358982 GCA_007922175.1 Pelusios castaneus | reverse complement strand
CCTAGTAATAGGGGGTAGGGGGATGCAAGTGGGGAGGGGATTAAAGAAAGAGAGAGAGTGAGATTGGAGAAGAGTTAATTAGCTCCTGGCACCACCACTGCTGCTCTCTAAGTAAAAACAAAACAAGACCTAAAGTCTCAAAGCAATGAGCTAGATACCACTGGCCTGTATTTTTCTAAAATGCTTAATGTTAGCAGGAAAAAAATGCTCCTTTGGGGGTTTTTTGGACCCGAAAAGTGTGTAGGAAGGACAAAGCACCCAGGACATCACTTGAGTCCTGTACCAAGTTCAGGCATACAATATGTTTTGGTGTTGACTTAGACAACTGCTTTCTTTTGTCATAGAGAACTTCTGTCTATAAAACATACTGAAATAATCTGATTTATTTTGCACAAGATTTTTGCTCTTTGAGCAACCAGTCATAGTAGCTGCATGCACAAATGGTTTCATACAAAAACTTGAAAGCACAAAATTAGAGGCTGATTTAAGGCTATTGGAAAATTTGGCCCTATATCTTAATGAATATTAATTATAATTCAAAATGATTATTTCTTTCCATTACATTTCATGAACCCCTTGATTTCCAGAATCATGATACAGATTCACAGAAACAGGAGGCTATCAACTTTATATAAAATATAGTGTCTTAAGAAGAGCTGGGCAAAAAATGGAATTCCTGTCCCACAGGAAATTCTGAGATTTCAAAATTTCATTTCAGGCTGAACTGGGGTGAAAAGTAGAAATCTGAGAATATTTAGTGAAACATCAAAATGAAACACATCAATAACTTCCTGTCAAAATATTTGACAAAATTGATACATTCCCACCAAACATTTTGATTTTGTAGAATGAACATTTTCCAAAGAAACATGTTCTGTTGGAAAATGTTTCGCCGTCTCTAGTCATAAGTTTTATTTTGACTCTGTAATGATAATATTAATGATAATATTTACCATTTACATTGTATTTTTAACATTTCAGAGTACTTTGCAAACACTTTGGGTGCGTCTACACTGGCAATTTAGGTTGACTTAAGGAGGCTTAAGTCGACCTAAACAAAGCCGCGTCCACACTGGGCTTTTCTTAAGTCGACTTAAGCGTTTCCTTTAGTCAACTTAAGGAAAGCTTAAGTCGACTTAATAACACCTGGTTCTAGGTCGACTTAAGCCTTAAATCGACTCCTTAAATCGACTTAAAGCCAGTGTGGACTGGGATTAGCGCCTAAATCAACCTTATTAACTCAACTTAAAGCGTTAAGTCGACTTAATAAGGTCGACAAGGGGCTACGTCTACACTAGAAAAGATAAGGCAACTTTGTTTAGGCGACGTAATAAGGTCAACTTTAATTCAACTTAAAGTTGACCTTGTTAAGTCGACTTAAAGTCGACTTAACTGTTCTAGTGTAGACATAGCCTTTCTAATTAACTCAACATTTAGAGACTACACTACTACAGAACTACAAGTGATTCTGGTCAGGCTTTTCTAGAACTTCTGCCTTCTGTAGGGAAGGAGAAATCAGGACTTGTGGAAAAAGTTATGTCTCTGTAGAGAAGCAACTGAGGCATTTAGCAAACTGTACATTCCCATTTGGGTCTGGCATTTCCAAGAACAATAGTGAAAAGAAATAGAGAATCAGGGATAAAATCCTATAATCTATAATTGTATTATGGCTTTCCAAGGACGCTGTAAGATATCTATATGCTTAAAAAGCTAGGGTTCAGACATAGTAATTTAATTGTTTTTCTCTGTATCTGAGCATTTGATATCTGAATAACCTAAATAAATAAGAAGTTGATATATTATGAATAATAGAGGACTTCAAATGTGGGATGTCACACATAATTTTAACAGCTATGTGCACAACTTTATTTCTTCAGACCCTCTAGAACCTTACGCAGTCCCACACAGGGATTTATAAATACACAGGCAAGGACGAAAGGTCACATGATAATTGTCAATGTTTTAATAGATCACCAATAAAGGTGCAGTGAAGCTTCAGACCGTCCTCAGATTAGCAGCAACATTCTAAGGTATATTAATCTCTATTACCTTGGCGTTGTTTTTAGCTTTATTGCATTAACACCACCTTCTTCCTAGAAGTGTACCACACAACTTTAAAGATAAGATAGTGGAGAAAATAGAAGGTGAACTTTATTCTTCCACCTTCAGTTATGAATTGTGTAATTTATGTTGGAATTCTTTTCATTTTAGCTAGGTGTTACACATTGAAAATTCTCTGATTAGACTTGGAAGGTTTGAGTCAGGGAGCATGAATGTTATCAGTCTTCTTCAGGTACATTTTCTGCTGTTGCAGAATTCTGCTCTCCACTGAAGTGTGTTGTCCACCAGGATATGTGAAGAGATATGAATTCTGCTTGCACTTGAATCAAACATAGATCCATCCACATATTACAGGACCACCACTTAACAGATTACAGAAAGGATAACATTTTCAAAAATAGAAGCCTAAAGTCCGGCTCCTAAATATTTATTTAGATGCCTAAATAATCGGCCTAATTTGCCAAAATGTGGAACACCCTGCTTCATGTTCAGGAGAACAGAATACCCATTTATACCAATAGGTGCAGTAAACTCTTGAAAATCAGACCACTTACTAACTAAGGGTGCATCTATACTGGCAAGTTAGGTCGACTTAAGGATGCTTAAGTTGATCTAAACAAGGTACCTACATGTGAACTTAGAATCCTAACTGTAGACACCTATTTTTAACAAATCTTGGCCAAGTTACTATGGACCTCACAGCAGCAACGAAAACCACCTGTGGATAAGTCTGTTATATATAATTTAAAACAGCTAGTATGAAGTGAAGAACTGAATAAGAAAGGCAGTGAGGATGAAAGAAGTGAAGAAGAAAGACAGTGAGGACATGCTACCATGACTGCTGATTTTTTGATGTTCATGGCTAGTTCTATGCATGGAAGAAATTAATACCTTCTGGGAAGTACAAGTATCTAATCCTGAGAGCAGCCCTTGTGTGGGAAAGGAAAGGAAGTAAAGAAATGTTGATTTTTGCACCTCTAGATTTTACTGTGAATATACTTAATGCAGAAGCCTGTGGAGTAGATACTGAGAATATTTGTGGTGAAAGGAAACTTTCCATTCTCCAGGACCAGTTCTGCTCAAGTTTATTTAGTGAAGTGCCCCACCAGCAACTGTAATTAGGAAATCCTGAGCGATTTTGAGGCAACATTATTCTCATAGGGAGCGTCTACACTTACAAGTTAGATCGACTTAAGGAGGCTTAAATCGACCTAAACTACTCTGCGTCCACATTGGGTTTTCCTTAAGTCGACTTAAGAAAAAGTTAAGTTGACTTAATAACACCTTGATTTAGGTTGATTTAATGCTGAAGTCAACCTTATTAGGTAGACTTAAGTCAGTGCGGACAGAAATTAATGCCTAAATCCACCTTATTAAGTCGACTTAAAGTGTTAAATCAACTTAATAAGGTCAAAAAGGGGCTATGTCTACACTAGAAAAGTTAAGTCAACTTTTGTTAAGTTGACTTAATAAGGTTGATTTTAAGCTGATTCCAACATACTCCATCTGAATCAATGAATGATGGCCTGAAATAAGGGGATGTTAATCTGTTACTGAATAGTTTTCCATGTTGTTAATTACTGCTTTGGAGAGAGGCGTTCACATTCCCTATTGGAATACTTTTAGAGTATTATTTCACAACCTGATTGCCAGCAATCGTTTCTCAGACCCAGAGGAATTTAATGAAAATCCAGAGTTACTAGACACTCTTTTTGAATTTCCAGTGGACTATTTCTTGGTTCAGAACCCAGCCAACATGATCCAGGAGAAAATTAATTCCACCCCATGACTCTTCTATCATAGGCAGGTTGGAGTGGAAATTCCAGAGAAAGTCAGTGATGTTACTGTATCAAAATACACTTCATGATTCTTTAGTTATAGTACGAGACCCGTTTCCCTGATAATTTAATTTCAAAGTTAATCAGTGGATTAACTTTTTACAATATTTTTCAGCAATTACTTGTATCGGGCTGAAAGAAATAAAGCTTGTCTTCCACTGGTCATTCTCTTGCATTATTCTTTTTTTTTTTAAAACCTTTGCTGAATTTTCTTCCTTTCTCATAGTGATAGCTGGGAGTGACTCAGGAATTCTTGGTTTTATTTCTGGATCTGCTATTTTGACTTGCAGTATTACACTGGACAAGTCACATAAAATATCCTATAATTCAGGTTACATGTCTTTCAAATAGGAATACTTGCCTCCTTCACAGGAGCATTGGATGGATGAACCCTTAAATATTGGGAGGAGTTCAGATATGATGAAGACCAGTGCTGTATAAGTATTTACATTGATAAAACACTACCAGCCTTCTGAGAAGTTCAGATGTACTTTTGCTTCTGCCTATCGCTACTACTAATAGTAACTATTCTCACAATATTTCATTAGCTAATATTCTTAATGTAGGGGATCAATTACTCCTTAGCCAGTTAGCAATATATTTTCCCCCAGAATATAGTGTTGATAAATTAAGTCATAAAACCAAGACTTACAATTTAATGCTGGAACCTTGCCTTTGTTACTCCTGAGTGTCAGTGACGGCTTCAAGCACCCTCCAGACGAATGTTTGTATGACTCAGATGTTTTTGTGACTCAAAATTATTGTACAAAAAGCCCAGTAAAATATCTCTAATTCCAAAAGCGGTGTATCTGGAGATGATTAAATGTCCTTTCTATTCATACATGCCACATGATACAGAGATTGGGGGAAAGTCATTGATGACCCTCAGACATTTTGGAGTCTGTTTGGTTTGGGTACATTCTCTCAAGTTCAGCTGCTTCTCTGAAACTTATCTGAACCTTCTTGGTCTGCTTAGGTGGAAACCTTTTACATAACAACATTTTTTCAAGTGAGATTTCCGGTGATCTCTTATTCTAACTAGACTGGAAATAAAAATATGCTATCTTCTATTTAGCTGTTCTGCTTTTCTGCTTCCAATTCCAAACAGCATATTGAAATGTTAGAGGCTCATGAAAATAAACAATCATGAGAAAAAGAAGCAAATGCTTTTTTTTTTTTCAGTGCTTAAAAATGGTTCAGGGGTGGGTGTGGCTGTAGAATGAAACATATTTGTTTTTTATAATGGAAAACCCTTCATAATTTCAGGCTGTGAACAGGTAGATTGTGCTCAGAACTCTGGATAATTAACTTGGGTAGCAAGCAAAAAATTTAATTGGTGCCTTTAAAAACATCTTTATATTGATAAATAAAGAGATCTAATACACTCTTTATAATGATCCTGTATCTCCCCTTCTTTTATCAGTCTGTATAGTTATCATCATCCTGTACTACTTAAATGTGTCAGGCTCCAGATTAAATCAACCATTTGTGTACCTTTTCCATTTGTGTATGACCATTCCCTTCTATGTGTTTAAACCAGTGGTTCCCAAACTGCGGGACATATCCCCCAGGGGGGCGTGAAGAAAATCCAAGGGGGGCGCTAGGCTGTGAAATTTTCATAGCAAAAAATTTTTGCGTCCAGAAAACCTGTTTATGGTTATTTTTAATTGTATAATTACGAATTTAATTTTTGTTAAAAGGGGTTGGATGATGGTAAAGGAGAGGTGGGGAGGCATGAGGGTTTCTCAAAAATCAGAAAGGAGGCGTGATGCCAATAAGTTTGGGAGCCTCTGTTTTAAACAGCCTTGATTGATCTTTGATAGCAACCCTTCCTCCCTCAGTTTGTTTTCGTCATCATAGAATAACTCCTCTGAATTTATCCTACGTACACAATGTTCTCCTTGCTCATGCTAAAACAGAATATCAAATATTGGATTTTTTCTTTAAATGTCCACCTTTATGAAATAAGTGCTTCTTCTAAAAAACAAAAAATGGCCTCTAAGCAACATGAGTGATGAATGATAATGTCAGCACCATTGGAATGACAATGAAAACTTCTGTTTTAAGAGAAACTGAAATATCAGATATTTAAAATAAATAAATTGGATCTGATCCTGCTTCTACTGGAAAATTTCCATGAGAGCAGTAAAAAGCCTTTCGTAGTTAATAACTAAAGCCCAAATCCATAGACTGTTTTATATAAGCTCGGTAAAATCTTCATAATATTTCTATAATAGTTTATTATCATTGAAGTCCTGGCTATCTAATGGGTATTAGGTAGCCTACATGGAAAAAAGGTGGTGATCTCAGACCTGTTCCTGCTGGTCAGTTGCCTTCAGAAAAAAATATCACCATGAAGACACAAATGATACTTCTTTCTTTGGAAGCAGCTTCAAAGAAACCAATAAGCAAATGGGCCATGGCATCTGAATCTTCTTGCTGTATAAGCAGGCCCTTCAAGTCAAGACTGAGGCACAGTGAAGCAGGTGTAGGAGGAAAAGAGGTGGGGTATTAGCCTGTTTTATTAATGTTATTTTTGTAATGAATGTTAAGTACATTCTGTGCATCATGTAAATGCTATGCTTCATATTCTCTGATTTTCAGTATTCCTTATCATGTCAATTTACTCATTCCATTTCAAAATAGATGTAGTGCTCATGAAAGGTGGCAAATTTAGAGGAATTCAGTCTGCAAGACTGTGCCAGTTATCCAGAACAGGTACAGCATGGACAGAAACAGTGCTAGCTTTCCTTGCCCTTCTCCTCCCACCACACACACCTGCTCAGTAGAAAATGAGAGGGGATGGAGGGAAATTAAAATGTAAAAATATCCTTAAAAGATACCTATAAACCAATCCTCTAAATTCATCTATAATGTATAAAACAGACAATGACAAGTTTACGGGAAGTAGCTGATTTCTTAAAAGATAACAAATTAATCTTGTAATGATATGATTTTTTTTTTTTTTTACATTTAGTGTGTCAAAATATTTCCTTGCTTCAAACATCGAAATTATTTGTCCTTGTGGCTGACATTACTCAGTTTCTATGTATCATTGCAATGGGTGGAAACATCTTTTAACTGCCAGACAGCACTTACCGATAAGCCAGCCAATTAATAATGTTGATTTGAAAAGCCCAAGAGTAGGTGAGAAAGCAAAGTCCTTTGGTAAGTCATATTTGCACAGTATTAAGAGTCCCTTTTTACCTGATCTAGTAAACATGGTATTAGGAACTATGTGCTATTGAAAAGTTGAGAGACTATAGTGATATGTATAACTGATAATTGCCCCTCCCCACCATTCAGCACCCACTTATCATGCCTTTTGTACATACATACCTTTGAAATAGACAGGCTGTGGCATATGTATTTCTCCTTCCTAAATACTGATGGACTGAGCTTTGTGATACATTGACCTGCTTTATCAAAGGAGTAAACAGAGAAGAAGAATCAGCATTTCCCTCAAAGCTGGTGTTGCCTACAAGTTGTAGACTTTAACTTAAGTCTGGAGATATAAACTGCAGCCAGCTGTTTGCTCAGCTGATGCTACAGTCTCCTCCCCTTTGCACGCTGCATGCATTCAAAGGACAAGATGAATACAGCGTTGGGTGAAAAGGAAAAGTGGCCTCCATTTATATGCGGTGTTAGAAACCACTCAGTCAATTTCTAACTAATTCTACCCAAGTAGGATAATCAGAGGACAATCAGTGTCAAAATCAAGGAGGGTTTGAACAGAGGGATAGCAGTAAACTGGTGGCAGAATTTAGTCTTAACACTTGAATTTATATAAGTCGACATGTAGTTAAAATGGTATAAAGATAGCCATGTAATTAAGAGCCTTCATTTTAGTTTTTGTATTTAATTTAAAATTTACTTGGAATTCATCCATGTTTATTCCAAATTATTTTTAAAAAGGTAAAACTTGGTTTAAAAATAACCACCAAAGGGCAGAGGATTGGGGTGGAATGGATGGATGAGTGGGAGGGGGGCAGTAAGCACAGAGTGCAGCAGGCAGGAGGGCGAGAAGTGCCTGGTGCTCACAGGTTACAGTGAGCAGGCGGGCAGGTGAGAGGAGCTGGGGGGAGTCAGGGATACCTGGTATTTATGATGATGCAGCAATTGAGGAAGGCTTCCACATCCTGTGGGTCTGAGCTGCCAGGACTCAGCTCCTTGCCTGACTCACCAAGTGGAAGTTACCTTCCTGTCTGCAGGAACACTCTCCTGTCCAATGGGGACTTTGAGGAGTGGGAAGTGGGCAGCCATTTCTTCTTCCAAAAAGGGGAGCCAGCTGCATGGAGTTTCAGCACTTCAAAGCTTTGGGTGAAAATTAGTAAAACCGAAATAATGTCTTATTTTGGAATTTGGGGGAAGTACAATAAAAACTGAAACCGAAGTGCTTTATATATAATACAAAGAGCCATTGAATTAAATATAATTTATCTTGCTGCTTGGGAACTTATGTATGTAAATTTTACATATTAGCATGAAATTGGCTTGTACTATGCAGGGCCAAATGTAACCAATCTTAATACTAAAAAGAAAGGATCAATAAGGTCGTGCTGGGTAGAAACGGTTTTTCCATCCTGTTAATATTTTTGAGATTTCAGACATTTTTCCTGTTTCTCACGGGGTTGGAACCAAGACCTTTCAGTGAGACTCACCCCCAACAACCTATAGCTTGGTAGTCAGTATATTCACCTGAGATATAGGAGACCAAGTTCAAGCCCCTCCTTTCCTAGGTCTCCCATGCCCCCGGCATGTACCCTCACCCCCAGACTATGGGCTATTCCAAAGTGGGTCCCTGTCACTCTTTCTTCTGTTGGAGTATTTCCACATTGTATAAATACTTATCTGTTCACTAGACCAGAGAGAAAGACTGATTCTATAGCCTGGTGATTAAAAAAAAAATTCGATGAAAAATTCTCAGTTAGGTCTACTGGAGGTTTGTGTGCAGCGTTCCTATCCCATCTTTGCAGATTTGTGTTGTATTTGGTGGAAGGACCTTCTTATCTTCCTTCTTTCCAAAACATACTTCGCAGTTGTATCCATTTTGCTTTAAGAAATTATCAGGCGGTAGCAGCTGTATACTTTCTTTGATGGACAGCTTCAAAAACCGAATTAATCTCAAAGGATTTTTTCCAATAAATTATGTTAAATATATAACATGGGCAACTTTCAGAAACTCCCTGACACTTGAGCCCAATTGATCATACAGTAAAAAGGAGCAACTTTAAATATCTGATTTTTATGTGATGGTTCACTAGCCATACAATGTGCCTGTATATAGATAGATGGAGATATTAAGATTAAAAGCAATTCTTCCTACAAAGATGGGTGCTGAACTGTGTTGCTGCCTTCAGCAATTTAATTTTATCAGCAGCTGCCTAAGTTCAGATGGATGGCTTTAGAGTTGATTATCTATGTTTCTGGCCAGGGAGTGAACTTTGAATGCTTTTGTGATCTGTTCTAATGAGTGTAAATGTACAGTGAACTATTGGACTGTTACAGTCTGTGGTCTTGGTGGAGCTGCACAAAATGAAGAGAGAAGTTGACTGAAGCTAAACAACACTCATATTTTTCTCTTGGTGGATTTAATGCTGTGATTCAGTTTTATCTGCCTTGGCAGTGCATACTGCCACTGTTCAATTAAAGTACTATTGGTGCAATACAATAAGTATAAGTAAGCTACCACACTTACTAGAAACAACTTGTTAACGTGTATTAAAGTCTGCAATTACAGCTTGATTGGTGAATACTTATTCACTTGAGCAGTAATATTGATATCAATGGTACTGCTCACATGAACAGGTGATCACTCGTGTGAGCTTGTGTTGAACAACCCAGCTCTTTAACGTCACAATTGTATATCATATCTACACATACCCCCTTCCTTCCTCCCCGCCCCCCTCCCCCGGAAAATTCTGTACTTTAGATGAAAAGAAATGCACTTCATATTTCAGCTGATAATGAGAAGTTAATAAAATTGGGATTTTGTGCAATGCAGGACCTCTGACATCTTAATCTTTATTAAAGAGACTTAAACTACCAAGGAACTGCTGGTGCTGACTGGCACAGCCCGACTCAAGAAACACCAGGAGAGACTGGTCAAATGAACTGTTAAACAACTCTTACTAATCCATCAAGGAGAAACAATAAGTGCTGGAAACATCTATTTACCATGCATCAATCATGCTTACCTAAGCAATTTCTAATTAATTATACTTCTGTTATATACTCTCAGAGATGACTACTCTGAATGAAACATTCACTTTATTAAACAAAAAAAAAATACTTTTGTTCGCATATCAAATATTGTCCTACACTCTCTGAAAAGAGCACGGAAAAAATATTAGCATTTCTGAACATATCCTTTACCAATTTTTTTGTTTAAAATCTTACCTGGAACTCAAATAGCACATTTTCCTCTTGTAAAGTACCCACAAATATCAACTGTGTATTTCCATTTTTTACTGTGTTAGAAATTTTGTTTTGCTCAATGCTGCTAAACCACCAGAAAGTGAAACTGTGACCAGATTAACAAGATGAGAGACTCCATGAGATCTACTGGAGACTGGCATTTTTGAAAAAAACAATAATAGATCTTTGCTACAATAAAAACCAGCTCCTTCCTTTTTTTTGCTGGTTGCTTTCATCCACAGTTACACAAACAGATTGCAAACATACCATGGTGGGCGTCTTTAATAGATCATGGTTGTCCTTCGTGTAGACTAAGGCCATACAATCATCTTTTTCAGTTCATGGCCTTGGAGATTTAAATTTATATTCGTGTTTTTCCTGACCAATATGTTTCCATTGATAAATTGAGCTTTGTTAATTTACCTTTGCCTATGCCATACACAGCTATAGGAATATAACACTTTTTTGTATTGACCTGAGATGATACAACATGGCGGGGGTATAAATGTATATATTTAACAAACACATCATTGTGTGGGGTTTTTAATGTTGTTTGCTAATCCACTGAGGGAAAGGGGAGGGACAGAGCTTTTGTCAGTATTCAAGCAATTAGGATAATTAAAAAAGAAAGCTTATTGGGTAAACATGCTCTTAGATTGTGACCCCTTAATTAATGGACCACAGGGAGAAATTACAGCAGTGGCAAGATAATTAACACATGCATTTAAAAAGAACTGTTAGACAAGGGTATTACAGGATAGTAAGACACAGATTTGAATCACCAAAGGGCTATGGAGGTGAACAAACACAGCTGAACGAGGGACAAGATTTACATGTGTGAGTGCCCCAGCACACAAGAGGGGACAGATTAGGTTAACTTGGTTATCATATGTAGAAGGCTCTTTTAGAAAGCCTTCCTCTTCAGAAATGTATTTCAAAAGCCCACATTGGGGTTTTTTGTATTGTCTCCAGCTGAAATAATTCTTTGGCACTGAATATATGTTGCCTTTTAAAATCACATTGTAAGTTATTAGTAAAAACACAAGGAATTTCCTTGCCAGTTTGCCCAGAAATATCAGAGATGTGCCTTGTGGCAGAATCACTCAGGGTTTGGTTTTTAACACAGCCTGACAAACTAACCACACAATGGAAGATGTCTTGTGGCTTCCTGCAGGTTTTTTGTTTGTTTGTTTGTTTGTTTGTTTGTTTAATTTTGTTGCTCTTATTAGCTCCACTAATCCATTTTAATTTTTTTTTATTATATCAATTCTACTGATAACAGGAGTGACTAAAATGGAATCTGTAGAGTTAGAATCCAGATATTAAACATGTACTTTGATTGTAGGGACAAAGACCATATCCTGTCATCTTTTAACCTTTTAGATTCAAAGAAACCTTCAGATTAGTTAAAGATGCCACATAAACCCACATACTTTCTTCCCATTCCCCCCATTTTGGGTCAATCAGCTAAACTGAACCTTTCCCTGGACTTCTGTTTTCTGAAAATAATGGGACAGATTTTCAAAAGAACCTCCTAAGTTGTATTTGCAATTTTCTCATTCTCCTGTTTGTGCATGTGGAATTATACTTATAGCCAGATAAAGTGTCTCATCGGATCCAAGCTAATGCAAGACTCCCTGATACTGCTCCAGGAGCTCACAGTAGAGAGGACTCTCTTCAAATCTCAAAGTATGTCAATTTTGCAGTTGTTTAATGGCAATCAGATGTGTAACAGAAAAATAGTAGAGAGGAACAGAGTATAACCCCCTGGTGCAGGACAATATGTGAGGTGATAGTGATAGAAAAATTAACACACTAAGTATGAATCCAAGAAAAGAACCTTGACTCCTACCAAGAATAGCCATGACCAGGGGTCTTTGTGTGTGGAAAGTCCCTCCTTGGTGGACAGGGATTATAGCAACACAAAATACACATAATCCCCACGCCAAAATGGTAGGGATAGGGTTCTGCAATGCAGTGGATATGCAAAATTTAATTATATTGGCTAAAGGAGAGCATGGCCAAGATGTCCAGGACATAAGGTGATGCACAACAAGCCATTGGTGTACCTTGACGTTTGGTATGCCTTCTCCAGCACTAGCTACATTTGACTTTCTCTAGAAGGAGAGAGGCATTATGAACATTATTAGCTCTCTTTTGCAGACCTTTGCAACCATTCTTTGAATAACAGCGTGTGATGTAGAATTTAGGTCATAGTCAGCTTATTGAGGCCAAACAACCAGCTAAAAGATAGGGCCTCAGGGTGAGACTGAGCCAAACCTAGAAGGCTGAAATCCTATAAGGAGACATCCATCTCCATCTAATACTTCCAAATTCAAAGGTAATCACCTTATTTACATAAATTAGAAAAACTCATTTCTACCTGAATCATTTTGATGAAGTGTATGCTACCAGGCAATTCTAAAAGGTGTAGCACTAGCTGTGGGAGGTCCCCAGCTTTAGCATCACTGTTCTATATACATGAATGAGCAACTCATACCAGAAATGATGGGCCCTAGTAGAAGGCCTAAAGAGCTTCCAAAAAATAAGGTTTTCTTCTGTGGTTTTGGGGAGACCATAAGTTACTACTGATGAACTGCTCACTTTCTCCATCTCAGTAACGAATGTTTTGGGGAGTGACAGAAAAGGTGAGGGAAAATCCATCTTTTCCACTTCTAATTATTTTTTCTTGGACTTTTGTTCTGACATTGTACATTATTTTAAGAGGGAATGGAACAGTTAGGGGAGAGAGTAGTTTGTGGTTACCAGAGCCATCATGAGAGAGTGCCTTTTTCATCTGGCCTTTCTCTCCATAGTCATTAGTCATATTGCATGTATTGCCTCTTTGAGAGGGAGCCCTGTGACTCGCCTTAGAAGAAACGAGTCAGGAAGTGCCTGGAGAGTGTACATCTGGCGCAGGCCATCAGGATTTGCACAGCTATATAGAGCTACCTCTCTATCACGCTTGAGGCATGCCTGAACTTCAGTGAGCCCATAAAAGATAAGGATCCCTAAAGGATAGAAGTTGGACATGGTTATGCTGACTATGTGTATGTTGTCTTAACCAAAACAAACTGCGACAAGCCATGCATTGCTAAATCTGTAAGCCCAGTTTGTTAGTTTTTTTGTAGGGTTTTTTCCCCCCTCAAAATACCTGGTACATAAACCAAAAAATCCTATTGATATGAACCAACGCAACCGGTTTGTGTCAGAGCACATCAACCCCCACATCTCTCTTTCTTGTGCGCGCGCACACATACATACACACAAAATAACCAAAGGGGGTGGCTATGTACAGTTCTTTGAGAAGTGATTTGCATTTAAATCATTGAGAAGTGGTTTAATTCCCACTGTTCACAATGCCACGGGGAATAAAGAGATGCTCCGTCAGTCCCATATTTCTTGCTTCCAACAGAGCACATGTCCCGAATCCCACAGACTTCTTGGTAAGTCTCAGTATTGCTTCTTTTGTCTATGGATGTGTGTCACACATTCAAGACAATACTCACCCTAACATGAACATTAAAGATCTATGTAGACAAACAAAAAACCCCCCCATGTAATAACTCTGTTTCTTTGATTAGTGACTCAGGCCCCAATTTTTTAACTAATTGAGTACATTAAATAATATGTCCCTAAAAGACTGACTAATACAAGACACTTTTCAAAGCTTCTTTAATAAAAATTCTATTTGGGATTTGACCATAATGGCTATTCTTGCTTGCCAAAACATGACTTCTTAGCAGGTGACTTTCATCAAGTACATCTGAAATAGTACCTAAATGAATTAGCAATAAAATGGACTTAGGCCTAGCAGTAGGAGCCTCCATTAATCTTGGGTTAATCACTAAAGAGATGCCATTCACTTTTCTTAAGAAGTCACATTTTTCTCCCCTTGCTGGCGACCAGATTTCATAAAGTAACATATTTCTAATGAAAGGGCTCTGCTTGAATTAAAACCCTGAAGGTTTATGCAGATTTTAGTTTTGATTACTGCTGGCATGGGCTCTTAGCAGACTCCAGAAGGTAGGTCCGCAGTGAAAGAGTCCCAGCATGCAGTTCATAATATTCTTTGAAATAAAATAGTGCACTTGTACTTAGTGGCTTTAATCAGCTCTGACTTTTGATAGTCAAACAATAGCTAATTACAGTAACACCTGCCTTCTAAGTCATGTCATGTAGGTTATTGCCAACAAGAGACCTTGTATCTTAGCTGCATGATTATTATAGAGTCTAAAACCTATCTGTACAAAAACTAGCACTGACACTCTGCAAGTTTGGTAGCCATTATGCAGGTTTTATTTTCTGATGCATTTTCTAGCTTTTCTGTTTGCAGTTTTCTGCATTTGAAGGGAAAAGAATCAGTCTTTGTGACTGCACTGGGAATTTGAGCTTCAGCAAAAAATATATGTTTGCATTTGTCACTCTTACTATTGTATAAAGTACCCAGAAATATTTCTGAATATATAGATTTCTAAACATATTTGAAAACAACTGGCAATTTACCAGGTATAACAAAGTAAAAATACATTCAGTATCCAGCATTCTTGGCATGATATAAAATCTGACATCTATCCACAGGTTTGAATTTGATTTCACTGTCTTTGTACGTAATAGTATTGGAGTGGATGGGAGAAAACAGGATCAATTTTTTTTAACCCTTACCCCAACTTTGAGGAATCGCATAAAGTAGATTCCATATCGAAACATCTGATTTTGACCCAAGCAGTAAGTGTTTAAAAAATATCCACCACATTTTCCCCATCTCTACTTTTAATCAAAGTGTGCATTCAGATGAATTCTTCTCTAAATGCTAGCTGCCATGGAAGCCATAAATTATTGTCTCATTGAAGATGTTCTTTTCGCTTTAATTTTGCTAGCACATAAGTCTTTGTTTTCACAAGCCCAGTCAAGTGAGTAACATCAGTTGCTGGCTACATGCTCAACAGACCTTGTAACAACTTTCCAAGAATTAACAATACAGATGTGTGGAATGATAACATGATGGATGCTCCCTCCTCTAGGCACAAAGAGATAATGAGCTCCATTCTTCTCTCTATTATGCTGGTATTAATAACAATAGTATATGGCCCAGTGAAGGCAAAAGGGGAATTTTGATAATAATTATGTTCAGAGAGATCCTATTGTTAAAAACCCAATGAAAATAATCAAACAATAAGTTGACAGGTAGATCTTGTGTTGTGACATGCCCAAGTGTGTCCATGCTTTACAAGGCTGAGCTCTAAAAGTTACAAACTGGATTTGTTAAAATTGATCATCTGCAACTTACCTAGTTAGCTCTTGTACATATAATGAAATATATAGGAATTTAGTCAGGAGCAAATCCTTTAACGAGGTGTATTGCAGCACAGTCCATCTTAAATACCTTGAAAATGTACATCACACATATTATTTAATATACAATAATAATTTATATTACAGAAGCACTGTCAGTATCATTAGTGCTGTGCAAACATATATGAAGACATAGTCCCGGCCCCAAAGAGCTTATAGACTATTTTCAAAACAAATTAAAGAACTGTTTTAGGGAATTAAGCTTAGTGTTGAATAGGGCTGGTGTGATGAAGTTGACCACTGCTAGAAGTGAAGTCACTGGCCTTCCAGGAAATCTCAGTGTTTAATATTTTCCTTTTTGCATTTGTTACATTTGAAAAATGATGAATTTGACAACAGACTAAGTTAGTGCCAAGAAGTTTGCATTCAACCCAAAGTTCAAGGCGTTGTTTGAGAGTAGTATGGTTATGGTTTATATTGCCAGTTGAAGCTTCTGGCATTCTTTATTTTCTGGGTACCATTTTCTATTGGATCCCATTGCATAGTAGGTAACTGGTAAAATTGCAGTATCTAATGTTGTTGAGCTCTGATATTGATTAGGTGTTACCACAGCATGTATAATAAATAATAATTAATTACAACGATGATTCCGTATAAGGGACAATAGCATGATATAGACAATATCTAGGTCATTTCTGCAGAATTTTGAAGTACATGAAGTCACAAGAGCCCTCTTTGCTGTTGGTGGTGGGGGCAGAAGGGGGGCGATAAAAATGTGGAACAATATTAAGGTATGTTCTTCAAATGCTATTCAGAGCTGAGACAGCTAATCCAGAGACATTTGTACTTAAGGGACTGGAAGTCAGAAAAGTTGGATTCTCTTCCTGACTGGGCTGCTAAGTCATTGTGTGACCTTTAACAAGACACAACCTATCTGCCTGTGACTTAGACAAAAGTTTTTTGTCCTAAAACTTCTTTCTATTGCTGTCACCCACAGTTTAGCTAAGGACCCCATCAGAATGAGGCCTCCTCATGCAAGCTCTGTATAAACATAAGTTGAGAGACAGTCCCTGCCCCAAACAGCTTACAATCTAAACAGAAAAGACAAATAGACAAAGGGAAAGAAAGTTGCCCAGGTCACACAGCAGGTTAGTCAAAGAGATGGGACTAGAATCCCAGTCTTCTGACTCTCTCTCTAACACTTTAGCCACTAGTCAAGGCTGCCTCCCTTGACCAGCCGCTCAGAGGAGATCTTAGCAATGCAGTGGTTAAAATTCTGGCCATCTGTCTACATGTTGCGCCTATCATGGCTCCCTCTAGTGGAAATGCACCAGGGATGGCAACATTAGGACATTTTAAGGAATGAGAAAATATCTATGTTCCTATGTACTAATCACCCAGTGAAACTCTAAAAAGTCAAAGTTCTATGTGACCCTTTAACTCTTGCAACCTGAGTGTATATATGTTAGGATGCAGACTTTAACTACATTATTTCATGCTAGTTTTCAAATAATATGATATGATGCAATTTTATCCATATGTGTAGGACAGCCTCTTATATATTACTTCATGCTACTTGTATTTTCTGACTTTTCTATCTTAACATTGCCTTACTATAGCTTAAATATTTTATTTTGAGTAGCTTGTAAAGAGCTTTCAATTAAACTGCACAGTATCCACTCTTTACATGTGAAGAGTCAACCATAACTCTTGCTTTATATACTGGCTGCAGTATGTAGAATAAAACCAATATAGAAAATGCATATAGATACAATTATGAATCTTGATATTCAAATACTAAAGATGTACAATGTAGAGTTGTATGTATTTCTCATTAGAATTGAAGTATTTTTAAAAAAATAGTTACTGGGATATTGGTTAAAAGATAGGGAAGAAAGGGCAGGAATAAATAGTCAGTTTTCACAGTGGAGAGAGCTAAATAGTAGGTTCCCCCAGGGATCTGTACTGGGACAAGTGCTGTTCAACATATTCACCAATAATCTGGGAAAGGAGGTAAACAGTAAAGTGGAAAATTACTTAAGATTATTTAGTCCAAAACTGACTGGGAAGACTTGCAAAAGGATCTCACAAAACTGGGTGACTGGGCAACAAAACGGCATATGTAATTCAATGTTGATAAGTTCAAAGAAATGCACACTGAAAAACACATAATTACATATATAAAATCTAAATTAGCTGTTACCATTCAAGAAAGAAATCTTTGTGTCTTTGTGGATAGTTCTTTGAAAACATCTGCTCAATGCAGTGGCAGCTAAAGACAGACTGTTCAGAACATTAGAAAAGGGATCAGTAATAAGACAGAAAATACATGATGCCAGTATATAAACCCATGCAACCAAACCTTGAATACTGTATACAGTTCTGGTCACCCCATCTGAAAACAGATATATTAAAATTGGAAAAAATACATAGAAGGGTAACAAAAATTATTAGGGATTTAGAACAGCTTCCATATGAGCAGAGATGAAAAAGACCCAGGTTGTTCAGTTTAGAAAAGTGACAACAAATGATTTGAGGTAGATGAAATCATGAATGGAGAAAGGGAATAAGGAAGTGTTATTTACCCATTCATATAATACAAGCATCAGGGGTAATACAATGAAATTAATAGGCAGCTGGTTTAAAACAAACATGAGGAAGTACTTCTCACAATGCACAATCAACCTGTGGAACTTGTTGTCAGAGAATGTTGTGAGGGCCAAAAATTACAACTGGGTTCAAAGAAAAAATAGATATCATGGAGGATAAATCCATCAGTGGCTTTTAGCCAAGATAGTCAGGGAATCAACCCTATGCTCTGAGTGTCCCTACACCTTTGACTGCCAGAAGCTGAGAATGGATGATGGGGGATGGATCACTCACTCATTGTTCTTTGCCTCTTAAGCACATAGCGCTGGCCACTGTCAAAAGACGAGACAGCGGGCTAGATGGACCAATGAACTGACAAGTATGACAGTACTTGTGGTCTTTCTGTTCTTATGAGATTTTAAATAAAATAAGTAATGTGGGTTATACAGGGTATTGGCAGGAAATGCCTGGCATGCAGGATATTCTCAGTAAATGCATTCATGGTTGCCTTGATGAATGGGGGGGAAAGAGTGCATGTTAAAAGGTATTGATGTTAACCTCACATCCCTGAGCTATACTCAAGCTTAGCATTTAATGTGTTATCTTTTTTTCTTATTTATTTATTCTTTTTCACCCTGTCATTTCATGTTACCCTCAAACTGTGCAGTAAGACGTCTTCTTTATTTCAGTTACCATGTTTGCCATATCTGATCAGTTTGATTGATCATTGCCTTAGCCACAGGTTGGTAATAAGCTATTTTGAGAGACTCCCACATTTCCCATAGGACAAAATTGGCATGACAGCATTATAAACTGGCCATTTATCAACCTTCTCCCCAGTGGTCAGTGTCTGAACACTGCTAGGCAAGCAAGCTAGACTTCTGCTTCTCAGCAGTGGAGATAGATGTGGAACCACTAGACACTCAGTGGAAGCTAATTTGAGAAGTACAGTAATAAATGACACTGCAGATGGATCAAAATTGTAGGCATAAATGTTGCATTTAAATTCTCCTGAGTTCCTCTATAACGCAGGCTGCAACCTGTATACAAATTATGGCTTAATTTAACAAATTCAGGTAAAAATATGCACTTTCAGATGGATGTCAAATTACACTCTTTCTTAATCTGGGTATACCTGGTTCTGAACTGTAACAGGAAAAATCCATCCTTTCTTTGAAGGAGAAGCACTGATTCAGAAAAGTTTTAAATATTACAGATGGTCAGATACTCTCCTTGTCTACCTGTGTAAAGTTCCAAAGGGGTAGCCGTGTTAGTCTAGTTTAGCAAAATAAATAAGGAGTCCTGTGGCACTTTTAAAGACTAACAAATTTATTCATCCCATGAGCTTTTGTGGGAGAAAATCTTCAAACATCAGACGAAGTGGGATTTTCTCCCACAAAAGCTCATGCGATGAATAAATTCATTAGTCTTTAAGGCTATGTCTACACTGGCAAGTTAGTTCAAATTAAGGAAGCTTAATTCGAACTAACTTAATCCATGGCTACACTAGGCTTTCATTAGTTCGAATTAAGGGCTTCCTTGATTTGAACTAATAAATTCAAATATGCTATTTGAACTAAGGGTTAATTCGAACTAGTTAATTCGAATTAACCAATGTGGCCATGTTAGTTCGAACTAAGCAATTAGTTGAACTAATGCAATTGAACTCAATGCAATTCTCTAATTCAAACTAAGCAAGTGCCATGAACGGCTCTTGCTTAGTTCGAACTAAATTTTGCTAGTTTGAATTAAGTTAATTCAAACTAACTAAAATTAGTTCGAATTAGTTAGTTCGAATTAACTAATTTGAACTAACTTTAGTAAGTGTAGACATAGCCTAAAAGTGCCACAGGACTCCTTGTTTGTTTTACCAGTGTGAAGATGCCTATAGGCTAGCCAGCACTATTCATAGTAATAATCATACATTAATATAGCATTTCTCATGCCTTAATGATTTGCAGACTTTGCACAGAGAATATCTTCCCTTGAAGAATGACATGACTAGTTTTTTTGAGCCCTGCCTTTTGTGCTAACTCCACGGCTGGACTAAGGCAAGCCGGGCCCTTTGGCACACTATAACATAGAGGCTCTTCACTTTGAGTGGAAGGGCAGCTGTAGAAGACCCCTTTCCTCCCCACCTCCTCAAAAAATGTCAGTAGGGTCCTCACCTCAAGAAAACTATGATGACAACAGGAATCTGCTGGATATCTGCTGGACATGGGAATGGTTTTAGACTAGGATCACTGCACTATTTTCTCTTTCCAAAACCTATGCACTCCTCTGCTGGGGTAGTGTTGGTGGGGCACCCCATAGCAGTGATTTCTGATGTTAACACCTTGACATTACCCAGGCTACAATCTAGACCAATGGTTCCCAGCCTGTGGCCCAGGGGCCAAAGGTGGCTTGTGGGGGCTTTCAAAGTGGCCTGCCACTCCCTTCCCACTGGCTGCAGAAGGGATCTGCTGCTGAAGGACCCAGGCAGAATATGTTGCTGTGGGTCTAAAAGACCAGTGCAGGCTTTTTGCTACAGCCAAGGGGATGGAGATCAGCACTCCCCTCCTCCTGGCTGTAGAAGGAAGCACAGCAAAACTATGCACCTGGGTCCTTGGGTGCTGGGGCCCCTGCTGGAGCCAGAAGGAGGAGAGCACTGTTCTTACATCCCCCAGCTGCAGAAAGGAACTACCTGTGGCCCACGAGCCAAAAAGGTTGGGAACCACTGATCTAGACCATTGAACAGCTGTGTGCCCTTAATTCTCTAGCCTGGGGTTCTTTTTACATTGATGTGCTGTCAGAACATCCACTCCTGGCCTGCTCACACAGCCTTCAGAGGGAAAATTCACTCCCAGCTAATTACATGAGCACTCAGACCAATAACTCATGAATTAAACTGCAGGGTGACATCTACAAATTCTTAGTCCCAGTCTTGTTTCCTCAGAAATTTGTATCTCATATTGTTCAGCACACTACTGAACAATGGAAGCTCATAAAAAGTCTGCCATTTCATCAAAGGAAAATCATATATGCAACAGCTATTTTATCCCAAATAGAGTTTCCCTCACACTCTGATCCAAACACCAGTTAAGATAAAATAATAAGATAAGCTTATTCACTACAGAAAGATAGATTTTAAGTGATTACAAGTGATGATGCATAAAACTGGGACTGGTTACAAAAAAAGTAAGAGTAATACACAAGCTAATAACTAATTTACCAAGCTAAATGAACTTAAAAGCAAAGGTTTTGTCTCCCATATGCTGTTGTAAATTTTGAAGGCTCGGTCTCATTTCACCCTGGGACCACTCTCTCTTTGTTCAGTTCTTTGAGAGTCATTGATGTCATGATGAGAGAGATGGGAGGGGAAGTGAAGTCAAGTGTTTTTCTTCTCTCTATAATTCAATTTCTTGTACTAAGAAATATCCTTGCTAAGTCATGGTGATGCTCAGTCTGCTGTAGACATGAGGTTTGAATCATCCATGTGATGAAATGTAAATTACTTGTTCACACTTCCCCCCTGCTGGATGATGGCCGCTTAAGTAGGTGATGGCCATTTAACACTTGTCTAGGATGCTAGTGTACTGGTTCATGGGTATTACCCACAGTTACAACATATTTCAGTCAAATAAACAAGGAATCCTGTGGCACTTTTAAAGACTAACAAATTTATTTAGTGCATGAGCTTAAAATAAATAAATAAATTTGTTTGTCTTTAAAAGTGCCAGAGGACTCCTTGTTTATTTTGCTGAACTAAACTAACATGGCTACCCCCCTGGAACTTGTCAACATATTTCAATAACAGTCATACAGTAGATTCTTATAACTTTGCATAGTGTCACTACACATATTTTAATGGGATAATGATATTCAGAGATTATGACTTTTCATGAAGGCCAGGACTATAATGGGGCTCAAAAAAGAACTAGATAAGTTCATGGAGGATTGGTCCATCAATGGATATTGGCTGGATGGCCCAGGATTGCTGTTTGCCTGAAGCTGGGAATGGGCGATGGGATGGATCACTTTTTTTTACCATTTCTGTTCATTCCTTCTGAAGCAGCTGGTATTGCCCACTGTCAGAAGACAGGATACTGGGTTAAATGGACCATTCGTCTGGCCCAGGATGGCTATTCTTTTGTTCTTATGTTTAAATGATACTTCACAAGGCATACTTTGTACAAAATTTATTGGAGTCTTGTAACCATAATAGTATAAACTGTCACAATACCCCACTGAGATGCCTGCCTTTCATAGTTCTCAAAGCGATTGTTGTAAGTTATCTGCAGATTTAGTAGACATCACTGTATTAATTACATGTTGGTGTTGTTTGTGAGTTTTTCTTTTCAAACATAAGGGCTAGGGGCTTATAAAAAGCTCAGAAATTGAGATTCTGACATTTATTTTTTCTTCAAAATTTCTAAAGTACAAATATTGCTGCCCACCCAGTGATGTGGGCACCTTTCCCATAAGTTAAATGTAACAAATAAAACTCCCATAAATACATCCCACCTTCTCCTCAAGCATTTTAGAAAAAAGAGGGAAAATATTAAATCATATAACTCCAGGAGGTGGGTCCCTAGACACAGGCCCATAGTGCATATATGTGAATCTGGCCTTGATTAAATCTTTGGCTGTTCGATGAATTTAAGAGTCAAATTGCATATTACTAGTTGAGTATAAAATAGGCAAGACTAAAGAAATGAGTTATTTATTCCTACCAGCCAACACTACTTCCCCAAATACAGAAGCCCGTGTATGCGGGATTCCATCGTTTATCCTCTCCATCCCCCAAATCAAACAGAAAACACTCTTTATAGAAGACCAGTGGTTTTCAAACTTTTTAGGCTGCATATCCCTTTCCAAATAATGTAATCTACCATGTATCCCCATCTGAGGTAGAGTCATAATATACCTATGAAAATTGGAGGGAGGAGGGGGAGATCTAAGGGATAACACGATGCAACACAATGCACAAGCCCTGGAGTGTGATGTCCTGAATAGTAATTATTGTTACTTATTTTATTATTATGAACAATTTTATTTTTTATATTTTCACTTTTGATAAAAAGTCTCTCGAACAAGTTTCTAGTAGTTGATTAGATTGCCAAGTCTTACTGAACAAAATGTGATGTCCATCATTACAGGTTTTCTCTTATGTACCTGCGATGAGAGCTTGCGTACCCAAGGGGTACGCACATCCCAGTTTGAAACCACTGCACAAACCTGATCATCTTATACTGCACAAAGAGAAAACTATGTGTATGTGAGACACCATTATGTCCTCCACATACTTTAGTGCACACATAAGAGAGAAGAGGCAGGACATCTCTGCTTTGTGATATCAATCTAGAAGTGGCATAGTAGAGAGGTATTGCTTCTGTGGATCAATTTTGACAGTCAATTTTTCCCTGCTCTATTTATTCATTCCTGAAGGGGGTCCAGGTAGAAACTGAAGCAATCAAATCAGCGCTTACTGTGTAGATCTGGGGGAGTGGAAGTTTTCAAAACTCCTCTCAATCTATTTTGCTAAACATGTTGGAGCCTGTCCCTAATTCTCAGTGGTGTTTTGGCTATTGTTTAATATTAATAATTTCTTACTTTATTACTTTACATAAATAAATACCACAAAGAGGGACAGACATAAGAGCAATGCAAACCTCTCCTTCCTTTTAATACAGTTTCTCTGAAAAATAAAAAAGGAGTTCTGTGGCACTTTTAAAGACTAACCAATTTGTTTAATGCATGAACTTTCATGGGAGAAATCCCATTTTATCAGATGCTTGAATATGAAGATCTTATAGAATGGGAGGAAAAATAAATGCAGGGAAGTGTAAGTCAAAATATCAAGTCAGGCTATTTCAGCAAATCTGCCCTGATCTTTTGATTTACACTTCCCTGCATTTATTTTTCCTCCCATTCTGTAAGTTGTCCATCCTCAAGCGTCTAATGAAGTAGGATTTCTCCCACGAAAGTACATGCATTAAATAAATGTGTTAGTCTTTAAAAGTGACACAGGACTCCTTGTTTGTTTTGCTGAACTAGACTAACTCAGCTACTCCCATGGAACTTCTCTGGAAAATGAGCTTTTGCAGACCCTATGGAGTATGTTCCTTGTTCTTCAAAAATTATCATATCTTACAAGAGAATTCTTGCACTGCAGGAGTCATCCTATTGAATCGCATTGAAATCTCAAGAAAACGTGAAGACTTGCCCTTTCAGTAGGAGCAAAACTGTTTTAAAGGGACAGGACTGCATGTTTAGTAAGACCCTGATCTAAGAGAGCGCTTAATCACCTGCTTAATTTGACTTCAATGAGACTACATGCATGCTTAAAATTATACACTGATGGATAAGGGCTTGAGTTTCTGTTGTGATGTAAATCAGAGTCACTCTAATGATATCTGTATCTTAGTTTTAGACCGAAGTATGATGAAGTGTCATGCTACCTGCTGTTCATCCTTACATTAACAGGTTATCTGCTGTACATGACAAATGGAAAAACAAAGAATGTCTGAGTAGGACTGAATAAAATATTGCAAAACTTTTATTCCCTTAGTCTACTTTGTCCATGTTGGTTTTTCCTCTGGAGTTTTGGTGAAGTGACTTCTGTCTTACAGGTTGAAAATGAAGTTATTCCTAGACTGTACAAACTACACTTTTTAATCTTAATGATAGATTTAGTGACTGCTGAAGTGTAAAATAAACCACTGTGGCCCAATCAATCAAATTTACATAGTTAGAGAAAGTATTTGTATGAGATTTTTATATCAGAATGTCTGTAATAGTAATAGATGTTTATTAGCCACCATAAAGCTGTTTGAATTTAATATCTCTCTAAATAATGCCAACAGCTTTAAAAGAAATCTCTAAAGCAAATGCAACTGCACCATAAACAGCCTGCAACATCAGGTTTAAAGCTATTACAAGAACCCTAGAAGATTCATGGACTGTGCTATTACTTGGATGCTCTATAGTAAATTGAAAAACATTGCAATTATGGTACAGAACTCTTCTAAAAATGTATTACCAAGTATTAATCAAGTGATAGCCTTTGTATTTCAGTGCAAAATACATGCAGTCATTGTAAACCTATCGTGTTAAAATGAATGGGGAGCAAAAGCTTCTAAAAAGTTTGGGCCTATGAAGGAATCAGGCTGCAAATCTTATGAGGTCGGGTTTATCTCAAGGACCCATGAAGTGCTAAGGACTTTCATTTCAGATTGAATGTCCAAAGGGAGTTCAACACCTTTGGATTATCAGCTTTTCTTAGTTTAGAGTGAGCTAGAAATACCTCTCTGGGCAGCTTTTCTTTTGCATTATTTTGGAACTTCTATAGGGTTCAGGAGTAAAAATGTGTTGCATGGGGGTAAGTGTTTTTTTCATTGTTGGGGGGGGGGGTGAATTTCCTCTAAATATTCAACCAAAAGTTGTGGTTGGTGTAGTAGAGGGAGAAGCTAGCGCACTGGGCCTGGTTGAGGTCTGAATCAGAGGCTGTGAATCAAAAAGTCAGGCTATATGTTAAAGCAGATGGCTATAAGTCCACTGTATAGTATATGAACGGGGCAAAGTTGTTGCTAATGCACTAAGCACTAGATATATACATCAATATGTTCCAGCTATTACAGATACATCCCAGTCTAGTACAAGATAAGATGAATGGAAATGAATGAATAGGAATGTTTTGACTGAGATATCTGGATCAAGGAGAGGTACAAACAGATGTCATGAAACACCTAAGGTGATACGTAAATTGTTTGTCTCAGTTGTAAATCTGGGCATACCATGCCTTAAGCCATTGTCCAGCCTTGGGACTGAGCTGAGTTCTTGCACTAAGCACTCCTATTAGTGTACCTGTAGATACTAATCTGGGAAGCTAATACAATGTCTTGAGGGCAATATACTTAGCTGAGCACCTTCACCTCCAAAGCGAGTCTGTGGTCTTTCTGGGCACACTATCAAGGTCTGCCAAGCCAGCTGCTTGCACAAAGCCAGCACCATGTATGAAGAGAATACATGTATAAGCCAGTTGACTACAGTTGGGTTGCCTTATTTTATTTCAACTTTTCTGCTGACCACAGTCACAAATGGAGATGGTGATAAGCTGCAATGTTCAGAGATAAATTGTTCTAGAGCCTTGCATTCAGATCTGCTGCTTTGGTTGGGCCTGTTGTTCACATGGGAATCTGTAGTTTGGAACTGGATCTGAATTTTCCCAGTGTTAAAGGCTGAGTCATTTCTTGTTTGTGTACACGTCTCTCAATGTGTCCATATTAAAAATATATCAAGATCCATGTTTAGCACAATGCAGCTTTCTCTCCAATATGTTTTTGACTAAAAGTCTGTTTGTGGAAGAACATAATTTCTTATGTAAGAAATGATGAGTGTTGCAAAAACAAACACACACCTGTGGAATTTTGTGCTTGGCTCTTTTATTAAACGGCCAATGATAATTGGGAAGTTTTCACCATAGATGAATAGACAGAGTTACTGACTGGCTTTGACTTGGTTGTGATGCTGCTGAGTTGCCTGGTAGTCTTCTCCTTGAACTGTGAAGACAGCTGCTAATCTCCCATACAGTTACTGGAGATGAAAACTAATAAAATGTTGTTTAGTGATACTGACGCAGTCTGAGGTTAGGGCCCCCAAGAAGCAGTTGGTTTTTTGGGTAAATGTGGTCAGATCAAAGCAATAGAAAGAACAAGATATTCAGATGACAGGAGGGCATGGACACACAGCAGAATAAGAGGAGATACTGTTTAGGCCTGCAGCTGTGGTTAGCTGACTGGAGTTCTGAAGGTAGCCTTCTCACAGGAGGGTAATGAACACTGCCTGGGAGAGGAAAGTAACCATGCTGGCTGTCACAGTGAGAAGGAAACATTGAAATTCTCTGTGCTTTCACTACAGTCCATTCAGAGTGAGCAAACACATTGCAGAACTGCTGCTTCTTCAGAAACATGCCATGCTATGGCATTGACTGATCTGAATAGTCCAGAAGAAGCGAGACCAAAAGGGGGATTCTTCTCAGCACAGTGGGGAAGAAAAGAACAGAAAAACAGCGGACTTTTACCGTGAGTTCACAGTTACAGGGCATCATAGGCTCAAGGAATGCAAATCAAATATCATCCAGGCCAGGGAGGGATGGAGAGTGAGATAGACTAAGAGAGGTGCTTTGGGAAAGAGGAAAATAACATGTCTTGGAAATTTAAGTACATATTTGGGTGGTGATCAAGAAATGTCATCATGAGCATTGTGTGTGCTGGGGATATAGGATGCATTGTGCTGGTAGTGACCTAACTGTCAAAGCTGGCTAATCTATAAATCGGAGTCCTCTGGTTTGCAGATGGCCAGGAAGTAACACCAGACTCAGGAGGTTTGTGGATGCTGTGTGTAATTTTGCAGATTATCATCTTTACAGAGATGTCATGTGTCATGTGTGAGTGTGAATATATGATCTCTGCCTCAAGGATCTACAGAGTAGACTTGGACAGACAATGAGAAGTGTGTGTGGCAGGGAAAGATATTGAAAGAAAGAGGGAAGAAAAGCCCTGTACGTTTGAATTCATTCCAAGGCCCCAAAGTCCTGAAACCATTTACCATTTGTAGGAGGATAGGGAATGAGATATGCAGTAGGTGGATGATGCTTAGAGAGCTAGACTTCTGTGAGTACAAAGTGCTGTCTTGGTCTTTTTCCATGAAACTGCTTCTGGTGCTTTCTGATGCCACTAAACAAGAATACTATGTAACAAAGGGTATCATTCTTTTAGCAGTGAGTTATAAAACAAAAAACTGACTTGAGGGGAAACAATTCCAGGAGACAAGTGAACGGTGCTGCCTTTTTGTGATAACAAGCCATGATCTCAACTGAGGCGGCCGGGGGAGGGGGGACAGTCTCAGAGTTCCAGAGAGTTTCCTTTCTATCAGAGAGAAACTAAATGTGAACACAACAAGGAGGACCAGGGGATTGGCTATAAAAAATGCAAGCCAGAGAAAGCCCAATGATTGGATTAAGGTATTACAAACAGTGAGACTAGTTCTCATTATGTGTTGTGTATCCTGTGGGGAAATCCACAGACACCAGAGGGAAATTTGTGATCTCTGTGTGTGTATGTATATTTTGTGTCTATATCTGTGTCCAGCTGTCAAGTACACAGCTATGTTTTAGAGATGAGTGAATCTTAGCTCTTATATTTTGCATAAGTTTTGTCAAACTTTCATCTGTTTCAGCCTGCATGAGTCCTGATGCCCACTGAAATTCAGAGTTTTGGCTTCTGATAAACCTTTCCAGTTCAAAATAAAACCTGTGAATTTAATTTAGGTCTATGCATTGCGTATGAGTTTCGTAACAACCAAAAGGAAACAATAAAACCATAGTAACTGGATATAATCCAACCCATTCCTTTTGTCTGTTTCATCCACCTGTTGTGTGCTGCACATAAGAATGCACTTCTCAAGAGTAATAGAAGTTCAAAGGGAACTGCTGCAAAGGCTAAATGAGGATGACAAAAATGATGTATTCTGGGCCTGCTTCTCCATTGCCCTGCACATTGTGATACTCAGACTGAAACTCACGAGCTGCAAGTGGCCCTTTAATGTCTCTGATGGCTCTTTGCAGTACAATATTAAAACACTATGTGATTTAATTACTAACTGATCTAAGTTATTAACCAATCAGGATGCTTTTGCTAGGTTTTAACTAGTTGTAGCTGATAAAATACTTGGTCAGTTATTTTGCTGTGAGAATAAGATATATACTGAGTCATAAATATTCTATTAATAATGTTAACACCAGTACTTACAAAGGCAGGAACTGCACTTCACCTTAGGTATGTAATATATAATAATAACAATAGACATATAATATATATATATTAGTCTATTGTGTGTTATATATATATTTCCCTAATTGTAGAAAGAAAGAAAGAAAGAAAGAAAGAAAGAAAGAAAGAAAGAAAGA
>ML685899.1:6313728-6329824 GCA_007922175.1 Pelusios castaneus | reverse complement strand
AGAAAGAAAGAAAGAAAGAAAGAAAGAAAGAAAGAAAGAAAGAAAGAAAGAAAGAAAGAGTAAATGTTTTGGGTAATGTTGATGGCTTTATTTGGCTCTTGAACCACTGAAGTCTGAGTATCACATAGTATTATCTGAATTTTTATCAAGTGGTGGTGTTTGGTTACAAGAATAAAAATTCCCCTAATAATGTTAACACTTGGAAAGGAGGGGACTGCACTTCACCTTGGGTCCATAGTGCCTGAGGCAAAGGTTGATCTTATGAGTAAGGCATGACTTGATCTCAGGAAATCTGAGTTCACTTCCTGTCTGAGATTGGCCACCTCACTTGATTGCTCTATGCCTCAGTTCCACACTGGCAAAATCGAAATAGAAATATTTTTTCTCCCACCTTTTCTCTGACTATTTAGTTTTTAAGTTGTTCAGGATAGAAACTCACTCTCACCATATGAATATTAACACAGAGTGGCTTTGATTTTGGTTGGGTCTCTAGATTCTATCAAAAGATAAATTAATAGGGTTAAATGAGAATTTTTTTTTTTTACCAAACTTTTTTTTTGGGGGGGGGGGGGGGGTTTAAAAAATGCGGGTTTAAAAGCCAAAATTTTTGCAGGAGAGTTGGTTTCAATGAATTTCTCAACTTTCAATTTTTCTTTTCAGAGCTTTTGAGAATTGTTTAAACATTTCATTTCCAGCAAAAAAATCCTGTTTTCCAGTTCAAAAATACTTTTCATTTGGAAATTTAAGCTGATGGTAAAAAATAAATACCTGCTCAAACCATTTTGAAATTATGAAAACATCTTGATGGATCTGAAAAAGTTGTTTTAGCTTTTCAAATCTATAAAAAAAATTGACTTTTTGTCCCAATTTAATCTTGAAAAATTTTGCAGGACATCAAAACTGTTTCCCTCTTAGTTTTACCATTTAACAACAATTTCATTAACTTTGGAAGAGGACCTTCCTGAGCTGCGTTCTGTATGTTCCTGTGGACAAGACAGGAGAAACAATTTCAACCCCTTGAATGATGTGAGCTTTAGTTACAGTGGTACAACCTGCCAGTTGGATGCAGTATAAGTCTGGAGACACCTGAGATTCAGAGTTGGAAACTAACTCATACATAATACCAAAAAGAGGGAAGAAAATATAGCCATCTGTGGTGCTTTCTGTGTTCCTCTGACAAGTAAAGGATTAAGGCTTTCATTTGTCCTGGCCTCAAATGAAAAATGTTGACTTCTCACTGTTTCCCCATTTTTCCCACCAGCACCTACAATAGGCAGACAGATATGCTGGCACTGCATCAGTCAGAAAAGAGACTTTTTTTTTTTTTTTTTTTTGTAAAAAATACAAGAAGGCACTGGACAGCATGCAAGGAGTTGGAGACTATCCATAGCCACTGTTGTTTTCTGTTGCCCCACCCCATCTAACCAGTATATAAATAGGTCACTACCTCAACATCTGGACCTGCTCAACACTTTGTGATTGCCTCTCCCATTAGAGACAGGAGGTTTGCAAAGGCTAAAAGCTCTAATTCTACTGAAAATTAATGGAGACTCTTCTTCTGTTTGAGTGGTGCAGGTCTCTATACATGGAGCAGAAAGAAGGTCATAAGCATTTTCCTTGTGGCAAGTGAGCAGTTTAGCTGCTGAGTGTAATTCCTATAGGTAGCACTTATATTCCAAATCCAAGTATTAAGCTTCACAGGCTCCCACAGCGATTTAGGTTAGTGTTAAAATTTCCATTTTAGAGATGAGGCAATTACTTTCCCAAAGCTCCAGAATGAATCTGTGGTAGAGGGAGGATTTTAATTCAGGAGTTCCTGATTCCCATTCCTGTGCTCTGCCCACTGATCCAGGTTCCTCTCAATATCCCTACCTTTTACCCTCTATGATTTAAGTTAGACTACTTGATCAGTGGCAACTACCTCTAAATTCCCCAAATAGTTTATGGTCTCATTGAATATTTATAGGCATTATTAGTATGAAGATTAAATGACACTATACACACCAGTGGCTTCCCATCAAATATTATATTCCATCATGTCGCTACATCTGAAGTGCAGGGGTACTGAGGCTATAAATCTCCAATCTACAAATCTTTATATGAGTTTTGTTAAAAAATAAATGTACTGTCCAACTACAGCACTCATTTATCCAAATGAAATAACTTGTATTTGAAATATATTTTTTCTGCTTCTTCCAATATAGCCAAAGGTACTAGTCTGCCTTCAGGATTAGCAGCCAGTACTATTTCAATGTACAAATGAAGTCTTTTTTGATTTGCAAATAAAAAACATCTGAAACCACTAACCAGCTTGGCTTTTATTTTTCTGCCTATAAAAATGTCTGAACCATTTGTTTTTAAAATATTCTAATGACAAAAAGTGCTCCTATGAGCGGATATGTCCAAGTTTCAGTTGGAAGTGAACTTTTGTAGAGAGGAGTTACCATGTCTTGAAGTTTCATATGGAAGGCTAACAGAGAATTTCACTTAAAAATAGTCTCTCTTTTCCTGTTTTCATCTAGATTTGTCATATGAGAACCTCAAAGTTCAGTTGAATTTGCATCCAGAAGTTCAAGGGTGAAATCCTGGCCCCCATGAAGTCAATGAGAGTTTTGTCAATGACTTTGATGGGACTGGGATTTCATCCCAGAAGCTTACTCCGGGTATATTGAAGTTCTTTGCATTTTCAAGAGCACTCCAGTACTTCTTGGACTGATAGTGTCAAAGATATTGCAAGAACAGCTTTGGTTACCACATTTCATGATTCCAGATGCAAACAGGAAGAACAAAGGTCCAAGAAACAAAGACAAATAACCAAACTTTCTTTTTTAACCTCCAAAGGTTGGGGTTTTGGAAGAAGTTCAGGATGGTTCCTATTTTATTTGAAAGATTTCATCAGTTATCCTTCCTCTAAGACCCTGACTATATGATTTTTTTAAAAAGGTTGTAAACTGTTTTAAATCCCAGTTTAAAAGTAGCTTCTTCTGACACGGGTTGAATGTTGTGTGCCAGGCAAACAATGGTAAGGAAAACAATTTTCTAATAAGTACGGATCTAGTGCAGTAAAAAGCAACAACTTCATCTTAAAAATCATACTTCTGTTTGGATTGTTTTTACCTGTTTTGTTACATGAGGCATTTAAGGTTACTGTAAATGTGAGGAAAAGTATTCAATATTTTTCCAATGTGTTTACTTAGTCATTTTGGCAGCACTTGTTATAGAGGCATTTTCACTCTCTTCCTTGTTAGTCAGTTAATCAGTTTCCCCTATTGTTTGTGAGAGTTTTTCCTGAAGGAACAAGGGAGAAAGACAGGAAAATGTGTTTGTAAAACCACAGAAAAATGGCAGGGAAAGTCTAGAGCATATGTAATGCCTTGAACTCTTTTAAATTCATTTTTAAAACAGATTAAGTTTCAAAGTGACTTAATACTTTTTTAAAATTTGCCTAGTCTGTACTGACCAGGTACAGAACACTTTATCCTTATTAGAAGAAATCATTTTTAATACATGGTGTATTAACACAGGTCAAACACAGTACAGATAGTCTCTGCAGTCAGAGAATGTGTTAGTATTAATTGTGATGTAATGACTGTCAGTTCAAACTTGTACAAACTTCTTATGAATGAAAGCTATTCTGAGAACTTTTCTTCATTTGTTCTTTCAGTCTGACTATGGTACCATCGAACTCAGTGTAAACTGTTGTAGGATTTGGCATTTATAGAGTAGTCTGTCAAGATACAGTAGCTTCATTTTAGGGTTAAGATAAATTATTCTTAGAAGTAATCAGTGAAAATGTTATTAAAGATACATGCCACTAAAATATAAATGGAATTTAAATGTAGTTTGTTACATTGGGAGCTTAAAAAGAAGTAAATAGCATTTATTTGAATATATTGTGTATAATGCTCCTTTTGAAAAATAAAAATTACCAGATCATAAGGTAGCATCAGCAGATGCTCCTAATATAGAAATATTAAAGTTACAAGGAAGATCAGGTCTACATTCTAGTGATTGATCCAGTATGGTAAAGAGAAGTTGATCTCTCTTTAGGATGAAGAAATATAGGGGAATATGTGTAAATTATTAAAAAGTATTCATGTAAAATTCCTTTTTTAAAAAACCTATTTTGCTTATATGTGAAAAGAACCATAATAAAAAAACCTAACCTTTTTAAAAAAAATATTCTTTAGATAAATGTGAGATGACCACAATCCATATACATATGTTGAGTATTTTGATGTATACTTTTTGTTGTTTTTGTTTTATAGCATATCCCTAGAGAGGAAATGTGTTTTCAAAACTGGTCAGACTGATATTTTACACACAAGCATGCCATTTTTTCTCTTAAGCATATTGTTTTGCCTGAACACTATTTATAACTACTGTATGAAGGCGCCCTCTATTGCTGGAAGATGGAATTTATTGTAATATGCAATTATTTTTGGCTTAACATAGTGAGTTTTAAAACTTAAAATGTACTTTTTTCTTCTCAGAATGCTCTTTTCAAATGCTGCCAACTTTATTTGAACTTTAAAAACAAAAGCCAAACTCTTGTGTTTTCTGGCTGACTAATAAATAATACAGTGCTTTGATAAATGCAGAATTTTATGCTTGCTTAAATAGCAGGCATGGTGCTGTATTTTCCTTAAAAACAAAATTGGTTCTAAAAATAATGCTTACCTGACAAAACTGACTGATGTGACTGTAATTATTTGTTGCATTGTAGTTCTGGATAAACAGAACCCAATTCTAGATTCAAATGCTACCCAAATGTTAATGTTCCAGTTAAGCAAAGAGGATTGCTCAGCTTTATAGATATAACTTTTGCTCTGTCTCATAACTTTACCTTCAGGGAGTGAAATCCCGGATATATTGAAATTAATGGGAAAACTCCATTTAATTTCTACAGAGCCAGGATTTCACCCAAACCTGTGTGTATTTTTTGGTGGCGTTTTTGTTTGTTTGTTTTTTTGTTTTTTTTTTCCCCACACTCAGATATTCTTAGTAAAACTTTGCCAAGGAAGCACTAGTTACTTCACTGCCTTTCCTGAGACCTAGGGGCATAATAGATCTGGCCTTGCCAATAACATTAGAGCAATCCTCTTGAGAGAAAAGGGGTGGAACAAACCTCAGTTAACTAGTGCAAAGCTGGACTCTGAGGCGAAATATAATCTGCTGAAACATGCACCTTGATTTATCTATTACTGTATGTCTTTTACTTAAAGCAAAATAATAAAATAAAACTAATACCTCTTGACAAATGCAAATGCTAAAATTCCAAACATTCCGGCCAGCCTAAGTTTATTTACTATTTCTCATATCATGACAGGGAGAGAGACATGTGTCTAATATTTTATTAACATTATTAAAGATAATAGGGCTAAATTCTGCTCTCAGTTATGCAGTAGTAGCCTGCAGCAACTTCACTGACTTGAAGACAATTGCTACCCATTTACTCTGGTGTGAGAGAAGAATTTGCCCCAATAAACATGTATCTTTGTTCCCATATGGAGGTTTACAAGATGATTAAATCTAAAAGAAATCATGTCACTGTTTAAGTCCAAGTCAAATCCTTATGGATTGTGGTTCTGTTCATAATATTGGATCCATGAACACTACATCAGAAATGACAGCACTTTTCTGTATTTTATTATTCCAGGGAAAGAAACTGCTCATGGATGAATGACTTCTAGGGCATTGTGAATAGAACCGTGTGGGAAAATTTTTGTTAAAGAAGAATTACAGTTTAAAATCAGATTTGCTCAGGTTTACAGAAAAAATGCAATTATCACAAATGTCTGGTGTTACAGCAGACCACGGTCATTCTGCTGTAAGACGTAATATTTCTAACTGAAAATTTTTAATTATTTTACAAAATGGCAAATTTATATGTGGGGCAAATTCAGGGTTTTTGTCCTGAGGACAGAACATGTCCACAGAAACAACTAAATGTTGCCTGCTGAGTCCATTTGTTATATTCTTCCAAATGTTTTTGGAAATATCAGATTTTGCATACCCACAAAGAAAGCTTGGCAGCAGCACTATCTAGAAAGGTTTCGCCTTGTTATAGGAGAGCAATTCCCCTGTGCAGAGTAATAATTTCACATGAGGGTCTTTCTTGAGGGAAGCGATGATACAGTGGTGTTAACTACTTTTGGGCACCATCCGTAAGCACTACTACGTGAGCCAATACTGAAGATAAAAGCCCTTCACCCCTCTCCCCCCGCCTTTTGTGCAGGAAGCAAGGGAACTGGAATACAGAGGGGAAACTTGATGATGGTAAAAAAAAATAAAATAAAATCTGATACTTCTGGTAGCAACAGACTTTTTCTAAAATCCTAGATTAATTTCTTGAGATATTAGAGTCTTCAATATTTTGGGAAAAGTTCCAGATTTTGAGAATATTGTGATGTTGTTAGACATGTTCTGAATTTTCTGGTTAACTTCGAGCTGCCTCCTCTGAACCTTGTTTTAAATCTGTGTGGATCCCTTTAAACCTAGAACCACATCACAATAAGTCCCTAAACTAACAAAATAACTGTGTATCACACTGCTCCAAACTGTTTAGATTTACAACTTCACTGGAAATATTTCATATGTATTCAGTGTTGTTTGCTAAAACTTTATTAGTCCCATACTTTAAAAATAATGTATAGAAGACAGAAGCAGCAGAAGCTGATTTATGGTGCATCAGCCTCTCTTCCGCAGAAAAACAGGAAGCATGTTTATATAACATGCTAAACATATAAAGACAATTAACTGGTCTGGAAGCACTGTTTCTGATTTGTTTAAAAATATGGTATATACAATTATTGTGAATCCTTATATAAAAGAAAAAACTAATCCGGCTATGTTTTCCTCTTTTTTCTTTCCTTTTCTCTTTTTACATATGTATTCATCGATATATAAAATGGAAAACTTAGATTTGATTTTGTATATGTTAATATAACAAATAAGAATATGTACTTATGAAAGTACAGGGTCTGCCTTTGGATATAAAAATTAGAAATTAAAATCTTCTGATGTACAAATTTGGCCAATTTGACAGGTGTCATAAATATGATCAATAGTGAAGGAAGAATGCAGCCATTGCTTCTCTTAGAAATTCTAAATTCTCCTCTCAAGTACATTAGTGTAAGTCCCAAGTATCTCCAGTATGTTTTGTGAGGACAAATTATAACTGATAGAATCTGTGAGATGGAAGAGTTTCATGCTCAGGGACCCACTCCAGAATCCCACTGCAAACATGTTGGTGGAGTAAAGCAACATGTTCCTGTGGTGGTTCCTAATATACCTAGCCAAAGAGCAGCTCCTGCATACAGCGCACTAGACTTCAATAGCAGCCCAAACCAAAATCAGGCCCTTTCTCTCTAAGGCTATGTCTACAGTGGCAAGTTAGTTCAAATTAAGGAGGCATAATTCGAACTAACTAAAGCCATGGCTACACTAGGCTTTAGTTAGTTCGAATTAAGGGCTTCCTTAATTCAAACTAATAAGTTTGAATAGGGTATTCGAACTAAAGGGTTCATTCGAACTAACTAGTTCGATTAACCAATGTGTCCATGTTAATTCAAACTAATTTCTTAGTTTGAACTAACCGGCCATTGAAATGAATGGGAATCGCTAATTCGAACTAAGTTTTCCTAGTTCAAATTAAGCTAATTCGAACTAACTAAAATTAGTTCGAATTAGTTAGTTTGAACTAACTAATTTGAACTAATTTTAGCAAGTGTAGACATAGCCTATTAGACTAGAAAATGACAGTCTTCAGCTGCTGAATATAATTAATCTTTTAATCTTCAGATTAACATAACGGATTGTTAAAATTGATAATAGCCAGCATGGGATGTCAGTATTTACTCCTAAAGTCAGTAATCTACCACTCAGCAAAACCATACGCCATAAACGTTTTTTGGAGACATATCAACAGGAGTTTTTGTATTATTACTAATAATGTGTGAAGGATGCTAAGCATGCCCAGTAAACTGTAGTTCTAAAAACCCTTAGGAAACATTATTTAGTGTGTACCGTATGTAAAGGAGCCATTGTTTTTAACCTAAATAACTTGGATACTTTATTATTGACCAACATGGGCTGAAGGGTTACAAAATGTTGGTCTTTCTCCAAGTTTGTTCCCAGATAAAAGTCTCTCTTCAAATGCTACTTTTATAGAACATATATATGTATATATAATTTTGTGTGCGTGTGTAGTACTGCTCTGGGTTTATTTTATTATTCTTAAAACACCATTTATGTATACAGTGCTTTTTAGACGGATACATATAGTGGGCTCCATGTGTGAGAGGCTAACGTCTAAGTTCAAGGCAAATACAATATTTTGTTACACCAGCAGGCATGAGTGGTCATTGCCATAGGTTTCCAGTTCTCTTTCAAATGGTGCATCAGTCATTCTGGGATTTCTGGAATCCACCTGTAAGATTCTGTTTTACCAAGAGACAAACCTCAGTAGGACTAGAAAACTGATTCAAAATCCAGATGTTTATCTGAACTTGTTTGGTCTAGAAATCACACCAGAAATCCTGTGAGTACAGGCTTTCTTCATTAGATTTCCACTGCATCTTCATTCCACCTGGATAAAAGCACCGTGAGGGCAGCTTCTTTTATGCTCTTTCTGCATGTGGTCTCAGCTGAAGCCAGGAAGAGAAAAGGCATGGAAAATGTGTTTCTGAAACATTAACCAAACTCAGAACCTCAGAAAGGTTCTCTTCATGACTGGAACATGCCTGGGAGAAGATCCACTTCTGTTTTCATTTAATCTGAACCAGTTCACCCACTCCTAGTTAAAACCATACGTTATTGGATTAAATGTACTCAGAACAAGAAGTTGGAACTGGAGCAGGGGAGGGGAAGGTTGGTATAGTATGGAGGATTTTCAAACAGCATCCCTCAGCAAAATTAGCAGAATATGCAGTGAAGAGCCCAGGTCACTTAATCTCCAAAGGGTTAATTTTAATTTCAGAGTTTCCAAAATGTCAGTGCTCCTTTATCCAAAAATACAGCAACTGGCTTTATCAACATATGCTTTTCATTACTTACAAGACTTACAATATTTTTGGTGTCTGTATCAACTTGATTCAATTACTGGTACCACTGTAAGGGAACATTACCTCCAGGGAAAAGGGGGTGAATGCATCAGTGCCCATGGATACAGGGTAGGGAGCAGATTAATATAACAGATTTACATCAAGACTGCTGACTCCATTACTTTAAAACTCCTGTAATTGACTTTTTTTAAAATGACATTAGCATTTAAATGGTACTGTCGTTACAAGGGTGAAGGTTCAGCAAAATATGATCAATTTATTGAGCTCTTCAAATGTTCTTTTGATATTTATTTTTTGTTGCCATGCCAGAGGGGTTTTTCTGTTTTGTCAGACACAGAAAAAGTCTATAGCACTAAGGTTTCTGAATAGGCGGCTGCTACATGGACATGCATGACAAAGTTTATCTAAAACAGAGTATGTGACAATCCTTAGAGATGTCTCTTACCTAGGTTTTAAATGCCTGTTCTAAGATTTGAAAATTCACTTTATGCCATTATTCGCAAACTCTAAGCAAACAATATATAGAGATAATCTTTGCTCTATGACCATGGGCAATGGTGCCAATCCTCACAAAATACCAAAGGGGGACATTATCCACCATCCACCTTCATTTCCTGACTATGTGCATCTCAAAATTATTTCAGTTGCATACAGAACATACTAAAGCCAGGAGTAAATATTGCTATAGTACATCAGGCTTTAAGGCTGGACTTTTCAAATTGGCCTAAGGGAGGTAGGTGCCCAAATCCCATTGATTTTCAATAGAAGTTGAGTGTCAAACTAAACAGTTTGAAAATCTCAGCCAAAAGATAAATGTTCTTCTCTCACGTTTCTAGTAATTTGCTTTGTTTTTGATGAAACAGAATCAAACCCTGCAAACCCTTTTTCACATGAATAATTATTACTTATGCATATAGGTCCATTGCCATAAAGTGAGTTCATTTGGAATCAGATTAAATCTGAAGTAACTCTACTGAAGGTAATGACTTCTTCAGCTATCGTAAATAAGTAGATAGTGAATTACAATTGGGGCAATTTCTCTGCCATTGCTCATGTCAGTAATTTCAGATTCTCATCTCAGGTGCTTTAGTGATCCTTAATAAGTTA
The DNA here is from genome assembly GCA_007922175.1 of Pelusios castaneus. Lineage (NCBI taxonomy): Eukaryota > Metazoa > Chordata > Testudines > Pelomedusidae > Pelusios > Pelusios castaneus. The sequence goes on along the minus strand of ML685899.1, from coordinate 6,319,652 downwards.
TGATCACATAACTAAATGCTGCTTTAGATGTCTGTCTCCTGGAGAAGAGCTAAAATTCACAGAGTTTGAATGCATGGAATTTTGTGGAATTGGTCCTCTGACACAGGGGAAGAGCAAACATCTTGCAGAATTCCTGAAAGACTCCTGTCTTTTTTTATTATTATTATTTCCATAGATAAAAACAATTGGAGAAGTAAGAAGAACGTGTTTAATTTGTTGGTACACAACTTGCAGCACTCCTGTTCTGAACTGTATTCCAAGTGTATGATAATGAGAGATGGGTGGACCAGTCTTGGTAACAACAACAAACTCCCCACTACTTGCATTTAACTTCCAGACAGAATTCCAGCTGAATTTTAATTGCACCTTTTATAGGTTCCCTATCCTTTAATTTTCCCAGTGCTTCAAACTTTCAGGTTGTGCTCTAGATCAGAACAAGAACTACCAATTTATCTCATATTGTAGAGTCATTTTTGTTGTGTTTGTGGACCAAGAGAAAGTAAGCATTAAACCTCAGAATAAACCTGTTCTTCCAAGATTCCCAACTCAGAAGTTTTGGATTGTTCAAATAAGACCTGATTCAATGCCCAACAAATCAATAGGTGTTTTTTTCTATTGCTTTCAATGGACTTTGGCTGGACCCACAAGCAATGCATGTCTCTGACTGAATTGCCAAACTATTGGAGGTTCCTTACTATTCTGCCTTCTCTTACCACTGTACATCCATGTACTTGAAATGGTTCTTGAGTCCTTCAGTACCAAAGGGAAGTGTATGTTATATATTCTCTTAGCAAAAGTATTTTTCCCCTCAGCTTAACTATTTTTAATGAATTTGTTTAGTATTGATTAATTCAGAAAAATAGATAGAATATAATTTGGCTCTTGACACAAAACAAAAATGATATGCTTAGAGGATGGAGTTGTTTGTGTAGTATATTTCTCATCAGTTGACATAGACTAGATGGAAAAAGAAATGGTCTTCTCTAGAAACGGTCTCTCTAGCACAGGGGTGAGGCAGAATGTGAGGGGACGCTTGCCCTGAATCTCTCCATACCTATTTTATGAATAAACAGGACTTGTATCTCCTTTGGCCTCTGGAGCTGTCTAGCTCCTGTCACCATTCAATTCATTTTAAAACAAAACATTAGAAGGAAGCAGACCCAGGAGCCTTGGTGGGTATCCCACATTTTCTCCTTTAAAAACAATAATAAAAAAAAACCCCAAACTGGAAATCTGTATTGTTGGGTTGAATTTGCAATCAGTGGCTCTGTGTCTACCCCGATACAGTGAATGCATACCGACCTAATTGATCTGGCCCATTCAGACCAGAAAAGTCAGTCTCAGACTGAGAGCCAGAGTTGAAACTACAGTGACATTAGTGACATTAGTAACTCACTCCTCCTGCCTTACTTACTTTGCTATAAAAATGCTTGGTAATGACCCAGCTCAACCCTGCATGTTCTCTCTGACCTCCCCCTTTTCAGGATGCTGCTTAATTTGCACTAATTACATTCCAATCTGACAGGAACTTGGACATTGTCTCAGACTTTCAGGTACTTTCACTGCTCTTGTTCCAGTACAGAATGCTCTTGAGGCTGAGTAGGAGGAATATGATAGTGATGACACAATAGCCTCTCCACATAATCATGCTGTATTTTATATATTGTCTATGTTTATGTGTGCGTACACATACCCACAACATATATATGTATACTTGATCTATAATATGATACTCACACACACAGAGAGAAACTTAAATGCACCTTGCAGCTTGTCACTGTGCTGTAATTAGGAGTTCCTACCAGGATTTAACAGATTTAGTTAATAAAACCAGAAGGAATGTAATTCTGGCATTAAATGAATAATTAATAGTTAACATTATTTACTTCTGTGGACTTTAAGATTTACACTGTACCTGCTCCGTCCCCAGAATTCTCAGACTAAACCCCAGTATCAAGCAGCTGCAGAGTTGACCATGGTACGAATAATGCCAAAATGCAACTGACCACAAGCCTTCAAGAGGTTTTCTATATAGCAGAGAACTAATGGGGCAATCTTAGCTTCAACAGATCTAAAATTGTAGCTACCTTATTTTCTTATCTGTTTGCCAGTTAAATTTAGGGCTTCTCTACAAGGTATGTCTTGTGACACCTCAAAGACTAACCAATTTCTTTGGGCATAAGCTTTCGTGGGCTGCAACCCACTTCGTCAGATGCATCTGACGAAGTGGGTTGCAGCCTATGAAAGCTTATGCCCAAAGAAATTTGTTAGTCTTTAAAGTGCCACAGGACTCTAAGGCTATGTCTACACTAGGTAATTTAAGTCGACTTTAACTAGGTCGACTTAACTAAGTCGACTTAAGTTGACTTAGTTAAGTCGACTTAGTGTGTCCACACTTAAAAATTAAGTCGACTTAAAGGGGAACTTAAAAAGTCGACCTAGAGCGTCCACACTGGATGCCTAGGTTGACTTCTAGGGGCTTAGGGGGACCTAGGGGAGGTCCATAGGGGCACGGGGGGCACCCCTTGCCCAATGCCAGGGGGCTCAGCCTTTGCCCCATTGTACCTAGGTACAATGGGGCAAAGGGGGACAGGGACCCTGGCAGGGCATAGGGGCAGGGTGGGCAGGGCTCTGCCCGCCAGGTGCGGGGGCATGCCAGGCTCCCCCTGTGCCCCCCCCAGGCAGGGTGGGCATTGGTGTAGCCCTGGGGTAGCCCTAAGTCGACTTAGGGCTACCCCATGTCTACACTGGCTTAAGTCGACTCTAGGGAGTCGACTTAAGCCTTAGGTCTACTAGGAAGGTGGTTTTATAAAGTCAACTTAATTTTAATTAAGTTGACTTTATTTTCCTTAAGTCGACTTAAGCAAGCTGCTTAAGCAAGCTGCTTAAGTCGACTTAAGGAAACTGTAGTGTAGATGCAGGGTAAATTAAGTCGACTTAAGCAAGCTTAATTCAACTTAATTTACCAGTGTAGACACAGCCTAAGTGTTGTAGCTGTATACAGGCTAATGGGACTAAACCTCTGGAATTTGTCTAAAAGGTATGTAGGTCAGCACCAATGGGTGTATAAATTCTAGCCCACATGAGACTGTCACACACTAAGTGGCCCACGTGAACCCTGCTGGGAGTGCACCAGAAGTTCCCTCGTGCACATTAATGTATACAGTTTGAAATGAATTTGAAATGCATTAACACACTCTAGGCAACTTGTAGTGCATGCCATCCTGGCCCATACAAGCCAGCTAGTGCACGACATGCTTGTGCATATGAGAATTTACACCCATGGTGTGACCTAACAGACCACGTAGACAAGCTGTATATATGTCTGTGTGTATGTAGACAGGGAGCTAGAATTATGTATAGATAGATGATAGATTTCAAAATAAATTCTACATGTCTTTTTACTAAGAATAAATGAAGAAAATGAATCCATCTCAACAGTGTGACGTTCAGGCACAACCATACAACAATGACCAATACAGACAATGAGAAACCAGATCTTGCAATTGACCTACATCAGCAAGCGAGTGTGTGCATGTAGTTGGGAAGAAGACCTGAAATTCTTTACCGAAGCAGCTTTCAGTATGAAGCCTCCAAGAGGAAGTTAAAAATAAAATTAAAACTCATGCTTTCTTTGTTTTTAAGAAGAATAAGATTTTTTTTGTTTTTAAGAAGAGCAAGATGCATGCCATTGTGAGAGTTTAGTTCAGCTAAGGCTTTTATAAACAGAAAGTCTCAGTTAGTTAAGTCTGTGTTTCAAAATATTGTATCATTTTAAAATGCAGTGCACATTTGATCACTGAAATGGGATACACCAATTTGAACTTTGTCAAATAATGCAGGTCTGTGTTTGCAGAGACAGAGGCACCCTGAACCCAAAATCCCTTGAGCTGTCTTTCAAAGAGTGATAGTTACGGAAATTAGCAGTGCAGAAATCCATACTAATCATTCATCAGGAGTCTTATTAACTGTCTTACCGATGTGATTAGGAGCGGGCCCAGCTTTCTGACGGGAGCAGCTGGAAAGAGGGCTTCTTCTCCCGCAGCTGTGAAAAAGTGATGCAGGGTCTTAGGACAATGCTATTAAGGTGGAGTTTTTCCACAGGGCTAGTTCCTTGAAACTGTAGTGGTGTGAGAGAGCAATAATATAACCTTAATAAGATAACCTTATCATTATACGGCACAGCATTGTGCTGAAAGGTCTGAGGCATATTGCAAAGACATGGGTCTGTCCTGCAGACCTATTCTTGCCCATAGCTAAAGTCAGTCCATAGAATATGTATGTTAACACTGGTAGGATGTATAATAGGAATTTCTTTAATTGCAAAATGTCTTTGCATAAATGCACCGAAACAATAGCTAATATGCAGTCCAGCCAAATTTCTCATATTAATTTAACTTTTGACTTGACCTGAGTTTTACCTAAGAATAAGGTGGGTGGTGGTTTTTGTTTCCTTTTATACTTTTGTGGCCTCTTTTTTAGGAAAAGGAATAGGATAAAGTTAGGTTTTTGTTAAAGATTATGTACAACACTGATCCTCATCTAGCATTAATTTCATATACACAGCAAAATTAAACTGAATTGTTGTTGAACCCAAGTCTTTGGACCTTTCTCTAGCTAACGTCTCCACCTTAAGAGAAACAGAGAACATCAAGGAGATAAATAATACTTGAAAAAGACAGGATCATTTTTGGCTGCTTCTTTATCTGCAGTTTGACTGTGTTTCCTACGTGTTGAAAGGGGTGCTTTCTTGGCAAGCATGACATAAATAACCTTCACCCTTGATTGCACTGTCTAGAGGCAGTTAAAAAATTGAGGATAAAGGAAATGAACAAGTTACAGTTTATTTGATATTTTTAACGACCACCAAGAATATGAATGATCATTTCTATTGCATTTGTTGTGGAGTGGTTTGATAAATAAACAGGATTTATACCTGGGCATTTAAAAATATTACAGCAGGGGTGCATGTGTGTGTGTGTGTGATTCTTTTATGGTCCATATTGAAGTTTGTAACCCCTATGTAGATTGGATGCAAGTTAGTTCTCACTGGACAGACTGCTCTTTACATTTGACTGCACTGTTTAACAATTTCTGAGTTTCACCGAAAGAGATGACTGTATTTCAGTGGCAGGGAAAGAGACCCAGGTGTAAACTGAAATTTGCATATTAATTTGAGTAAGGAAAACTGAGATTGGCGTGAAGGTGGTATAAATATAAGGTCATGCTCATTTTCATGATTACCATTATTTTGAGCATGACTGTGATCACCAATAATACTTTACGCAGAGCTTTACTTGTGGCATCCACCATCCAAAAATTAAGACTGAGGTCTGGTCTATACTGTGGGGCTAAGTTGATGGGAGATATGCGATCTGTGTGCCATAAAATGTGTATCTCCCATCAACTTAGTTACTCTTCCTTACCTCGCCGTCTTCACTCCACTGTGTCGACTGGCAATGCTCTCCCGTCACCACAGTCTTACTCCACTTGGAGAGGTGGAGTTATTGCGTCGATGCAAGAGCACTTCTGGGATCGATTGAGCGGGTCTATACTGGCCACTCAATCAATCCCGCTCCATCAATCTGTGAGGATTGATGAAGCATTTTGAATGTAGACATGGCCTGATATTTTCAAATGGGGTATAGGAGCATTAGGTACTCGATTCATAGTGAAAATGACTGGAGACTGGATGCCTAACTCCCTTAGACCTCTTTGGAAATCTCAGCACTAGCAATTAAAACTATTTTAGTTACACTTTCAAAAGTGACTGATTTTTATTGTCTCACTTATAGGGTGCCCAGAGTATGACCAGTTAAAGGGCCTGGTTTTCAGCACTTTATGAACACTGGGCCCTTTTAAGAAAGCTTAAGTTTAGGAAGGAAGGAAGGAAGGAAGGAAGGAAGGAAGGAAGGAAGGAAGGA
>ML685899.1:6279761-6305869 GCA_007922175.1 Pelusios castaneus | reverse complement strand
GGTGCTCCAGCTGCTGGGGAACCTCTGGGGTCTCCCCAGCAGCTGGAGTGCCGGCAATTGCTGGCATGGTGCTCCAATTGCTGGGGAGCCTCTGGGATCTCCCCAGCAGTTGGAGCATGGTCCCAGCCAGAAAGGAGCCGCACGGCTCCGTTCTGGCCGGGACCGCTGGGGTCCCGATAAAAAGGGAACCCCGCACTCCCTTCTACCTGGGACCACACGGTTCCGGGCAGAAAGGAGCTCCGTGCTCCCTTCTGGCTGGGACCACTGGGGTCCCAGTCAGAAGGGAGCTGGGACGAGCTGCTAGCAGCTTGTCCTGGGGAGAGCATCCTGCGCGGGACTGGCTCTATCCAGGACAAGCCGCTAGCGGCTTCCTGGGGAGAAGGGAGCAGGGGCTCCCTTTTTACCCTGCCCTAAGTCAACCATGTTGACTTAGGGCGTCCACTCAGCTTAAGTTGACTTAAGAAGTCAACTTAAGTATTAAAGTCAACTTAAAATCAGGTCTTATTAAGTTGACTTTAAATTTCCTTAAATTGACTTAAGCAGCAGCTTAAGTCGACTTAAGGAAACTCCAGTGTGGACGCAGAGTAAATTAAGTCAACTTAAGCCTGCTTAAATCGACCTAATTTACTAGTGTAGACGCACCCATTGATATCAATAGGAAATGCAATAGAAAACACAGAAGCAAATACGTGCATTGTGGAGATGGTAGGTCTGATTAAAAGTGCAAATTAGATTTAGATTTCCTGACTGTCTAACAGCATCTAGGTATTTTTTGTCCTTTGTGCATGAACACTTCCATTAAAATTTACAAAGGGTTTGAACTGGATTAGATTCCCACCGTCACTTTGAAATAGCAAAACACAACTTGGCTGACAGGGGCTATTTAGAAACCTTTTTAAAAAATTATCTGCAGAAACGCTAGCACTCAACAGTTACAAAATGTCTGCTCTTGTCTTGCCCTGTTTGCCAAGTTCTCCTTTTGTCTTGCCAGAAAGAGGATAAATGATCCAACTTGTAGAGAGAAACCACAGTGAGGTGAGATTACTGGAGCTGGATACTAGAACTCCCAACACTCCACCCTCTTACACTGCTGTCTCGGTGCCAGCTTTGGTTTTATTTTGGTCTTAAGCCCCGTTTTGGGCCACATCAATCAGTCACTTCATGAATAAATGCCCAGATTTACTTGTATTTCCACACACGCCTAAAACATGCAGTTACCGGTATTTTATTTAAATATCTAATTTGCAATAAATGTATGAAGTACAGCAAAATATTCTATTGATTTAGTGCAAAGAATTGTCTGAGCATAAAAAAGGCATAGAAAGCATTGCTTTGAAATGCCTGAAATGTGTTGAGGTGTCTGAAGAACAGTTACAATATACACCGTACCATAAATGCTTTATGACCTGACATATTGTGGTTATGCTAAACTTTAGCTAAGGATTGGGCAAAGGGCAAGAACACAAATGAAACACTGTTTCACTATTACAATCTTGATATTCTTTTAGAAAGTATGTCTATAAGACCGTTCAATTCAAGGGGAAGGGGAAACCAAAGAGGTTTCCCCCCAATAAAAGGGCTGGCAGGAATTTCTGTCCTCAAGATAACTCCTTCCAAAGAACCTATGGAAATATGACCTAGCTAAAAGAGGAGAGGAGAAAAGTATTCTTTTAATGGGACAGAACTACCGGTACTTCTATTAATCTCCATTATGGTGCCTAGATATTACTTGGGTTTGTGATTAGGAATATCTGTGGATGCATCCGAACCTGAGCTATAGAAGAGAATGAATTCTTTGCCGTCATTTTAAAATTAGTTCTCCAAATGATTGTTACTAGGTATACTGATATTGTTACCGATCTCCAGGCGGAATTATTTAGGCACACCTGGTTTTGCAGTGGGAATTGCTGACATCTGTTTCACGTATTTGTTTATTTTTAGATAGATCGAGTGGTGTGCAAGCTAGTCTTTGAAGCCCCATGAGCTCACTGCTGCCAGTCTCATCCCCTATGTTCTCTGCTTGTTATGCCCATTTTTTGTGCCTGAGCTTGAAAGCAGGACCCAGTTCTGCACTGAGTTCAATGCAGGTGCACATTCCTTTTCTGTGTGAGTGCAGGGGGGGATCTGCCTATGAGAAACTTGTTGCAGGCTCAGGGACTTAAGCTGTAAAACCCAGATTTCTAAAAGTATTTAGAGGATGTTCTACTTGGAGTTGCAATGCCTAAGTGACTTTCATGGCCAAGTCCCATTTCCCAAAGTGACCTAGAAGACCAAGTCCCAGTGAGACAAAACTGCCTCACCAACAGACTTTGGTCCCCTCCGAGATGTCCACCCATCTTGTCTCTCTAATCTTCTGGGACCAACCCAGCTACAACAACACTACATTCAAATGTGCCTAAGTAATTTTTTTAAATGAAACTTATCTGTCTATGTCACTTAGGCCTTGTCTAGACTGAAAATGCTGCATCAATCCCCATGGATCGACAAAGCCGGATCGATTGAGCGGCCTGTGTAAACCCGCTCAATCAATCCCAGAAGCACTCTCCCGTCAACTCAGTAACTCCACTCCGCCAAGTGGAGTAACGCTGCATTGACAGGAGAACCCTTCAAGTCAACACAGGCGAGTAAAGAGTAAGTAAAAGTAACTAAGTCAACCGGAGATACGGATTGTGTACCTCCCATCAACTTAGCCCCACAGTGTAGACTAGGCTCTAAGCTTTTCTATGCTGGGCAGAGCAAAGCCTTAAATACTTTTAAAAACCTAAACCTAAATTCTTCTGAGCAGAGACTGTATCTTCATGTGTGTTTGATAATTGCTGAGAACAGTGAGGGGGGGGGGGGGGATGTCATCTGGGATCTATCATGAAACAAATGATAAATAATAATTTTTAAAAAACCACCCTCATAGATCACCCCTAATACTTTCCTTTAACAAACTTTCAATGAAGTCAAAAGACTTTCATGTTTCAAAATACAGTTTTTGCCCAGCTCTGTTAAGGAAGTTTGACAGGATCAGCATGAAGGTAGGATATTATCTATTAAGCTACCTAAAAGAAGGATTTCAGGGAGTAGTAACCAGCTCCAGTTGCAAAGATTTGTTACCCCTACCTAATCCTGAAATCTGGAGAATACAGTAAAATATTGCCACATGTAACTATGTCATTTAAAATAGCCTGGGTAAAATCAGCATATTTTAAAAATTACGGTAGTGCCAATGTGCCCTTTTCATGAGATCTTATAGCTCCCTATGGGGACCTAAGCACACCACACTTCAGATGCTTTTTCAGTCAGAATTTTGCTGGCTTTGCTGTGTGGCACTTGAACTGACTTGCTTTTCACATGTTAAAAATGGTGGGCAGAACAATTAAGTACGTCTTGCAATACTTCCCTACATAATTCTAAAAACCTCTCTCAACTTGTAAAATCAAACACCTTTGTGTATTGTTTGGACAGTGTGCTTTATAGAGGTAGCAGATGTGCATAACTTGACTCCAGAATTCATGTCTTCAACAAGCTCTGCCTGATTTCTGTGCCTGAAAGATGTGTAAGCTGGAACGTAAGACTCAATCCTTCTTGCTTCTGTCTGACAGGAGACACTGAAGACTGAACAACCCTGAGCAGCTACCCCTCTCTGCAATCTATATGGCTAGTGTTTATTTACATTTTAGACATGAATAAATGCAAATTCTCTTCAATTTCTGACTATGGAATGAATAAATAAATAAATAAATAAATAAATAAATAAATGATGTGGTATTGTAGAGCCTTCCAAAGCTTGGACAAAATTCTCTTCACTGATCTCTATAGTGCATAGAGCTAGGTGAATACCTCAGAATGAGTTTGCCTGCATATTTATGTGGATTTTTTAATGGCCACTGGCAGTAACTGCACCCATACATTCTCTGGATTCATTTGTCACAAAGATACTAGTGAAAAGCTTCATTAGAATAGCTACTTACAGAAAGCAAATTTCAATTCTGAATATAGTTGAACTGTGAATAGTAAATTTTCCATTCAAATATGCAATTTGAAGTTTTCATACCTAAGTAAAAACGTGTCCAAACAGGAAATGGAGAAGTCCAACAGGACTTGAGTAACTATTATTTATTATTTGTATTATCATAGCATCTAGGAGCCCTAGTAACAGGTCAGGACCACATTGTGCTAGGCACTGTACAAACACAGAAGAAAAAGACAGTTCCCGCCCCAAAATGGTTACCATCTATATAAAAGACAATGGATACAGACAAGCAGGGGAGTACAAGAAAATAATTGGTCAGTCTGAGGGGTAGTAGTGTCAACAACCCGACAGTTAAACCATTGCCAATTTTTTGTAGGCCAAACAAGCATTTTAAGGAGATATTTGAAGGAGTATAATGTGTTAATTTCATGGTGTTTCAAACAAGCACCTTCTTGCTTTCTCACCGGCTGCCCGTGTATGAGGGGCACCTGGGAGAAAGCTAGAAGGTGCTTATTTGAAAACTTAAGAAAGGTGTGATGAAGGCTGGTATTACAAGCCTCTTTTAAGATTAACAAATGTATCTATTGCATGAGCTTTCGTGGGAGAAAATCCCACTTCATCAGACACTTTTAAGGTGGGGAACTTACAGAATGGGAGGAAAATAAATGCAGGGAAGTGTAAGCCAGAGGTTAAGGTCAGGCTGTAACAGCAAATCAAAGTGGATGTTAAGATTCAAACACTGGGGAACAGCATATAGAGGAAGGTGAGGTCAAATCACCTGTTGTAATGAGAAAAAAATCCGTAGTCCCTGTTTAACTCTGAGGCAACAGAGTCAAATTTACATATGAATTCCAGTTCTGTGATTGTGGATCTGTACTACATATTCTGAATGTGAAACTTCCATTGATTACTATGCAAGTTCTGAACTGCATAAAATGAATCTATGAAATGGAGATTAGCAGTGAGATTAGGAAAGGGAAACTTTTGCCCCTATTTGACACCTGACTATGAGGATAATATGTAGAAGAGTGGCTCATCTTGTTTCTCATAAGAGTCACTGCATCCTTTTGTTGTTGTAACTTTCCTTGCAAGGAGGGACCTCATATGAATTGACAGGCTGATCAGTAACATGGTAGTTTTCAATTCAACAAAGTAATGCAGAATAATATCCTTCCCTCACAAAGAATAATGGGTAAAGATGCAACTGGATTGTCCCAAAATATTACTTTAATGTACAAGAAAGGAGTACACTCTCCCTTCTTTAGCCAAATGGAAAAGTTGGAAACAAGCTTGGAAGGGCCCTTTACTTCAGGCTTGACAGTTTGAATCTGGCTGAAATCAATAACGATTGAAGGGTCAGTCCTCTCTTATGTCTTTTTGGGAGGCTACCTCTAAAAGCAGACCTCTCCAAATCCGTGTTGGCATGAGGTAATGAGCATGGAGGGAACTTCCATTACCCTTGCCCATTTTGAACCTACTCTGTGGATAAATAAAGGCCTTCATTCCTAGGGCTCTTAATCAGATATCATCCTTCACAAACACTAACTTCACTTTAAGGGCCACATTTTCAAACAGCCCTTAACCTGGCCTTAATTTGGTTATAGGCCGCTTTGGTGCAATTATATATTTATTTATTTTCCCTTTCCTCATAAATCAATCCCTTCCACCGCTTAATCAATTTCTTAATTCCTTCCAATTTAAGCTCAGAGACAGAAAACTTCCATGCCCACTCTTTGTAGCTGCAGACATTACCTGGAGTGATTTTTATATCACTTTTGTGCAGATTTATGTTTTAAAACAGACGTTATCTGTGGCATATAGCCACACCCTGCCAGAAGTCAACAGGACATGGATGGCAGGCTACACTATGCATCAATTAAAGGGTTAACTGCCAACACAGAGCAAAAACAGGGAGATGCAAGCAAACAGTCCTGAGCAGAAATTGGACCTATCGCTTCCCTCTAATGAAAACCAGATCATTCCCGCAACAATCATTCTAGTGTTACAAGGTACCAGTCCTGGCTGGGGAGAAGTGTCACTGTTGTTGTGTTTATTAAAATATATATATCTGTGCCTAGATTTGATATGTTTGGTCTTCTGTTTTTCTTTCTGAGGGGAAAGTCTTCCAAGGTAATGCTGCTGAATTGTAGGTTTCTAAAAAAGCAAGGGAAGGAGTTTATAAGGACATGAGGCCAGATGTTCAGATGGAGTAAACTGGTGTAGTTTTCTTGACTTCAGTGAGCAGCTTACAAATAAATGTCTTGCATTTCATATAGAACAAACACTATTGATCTGTTTTCCACATAAACCTCTATTTGTCTGGATATCGAAGCAGCCCTTTTCTTCTTGAAAATGCCCTCAGTTACACAAAAGAGTTATAAATTGAAAGGTGACTTGACCTAGAAAGTTATACTTTATAGTGTACAGTTGGACTGTCAGAAGCTAAAGTGAAAGATTAGAATTTTCTTGGACTACTGCTTGCTGATGCTTTCTATTGATAGAAACACTTGTGATTTTATTAGACAAAATGAATGCATGTTTCTAACACTAACTGCAAAAAATATTGAGACCAACCTATAAAATATAGTGTGTCTTAGCTATGTGGAACAATGATAACATTTTTCCACCCACTTTTTGTTTGTGTTATGAATTTTTTTATGCACTTCTGTCAAGCCTCATGCATTCCCCTCCTTGTGCCCGTCTCATGTTTCTTTGCTGTGCTTACCTCTGTCTTACTACTGGCACCCACATCTACAAAGATACAAATGGTAGTTTTTGTGTGTTTAAAATGCCAGGCTTTAAGAGGAGCATAAACATTTTAAGCTTTAGCAGGCTGTAAATGTGCTGCGTGTGTGCTGTACTGTTCATATAGAATAGATCTTATCCTTTGGAAAGGACTTGAAAGAGGTAACAAAGGGATTCTGCTCTTTCTGAAGCAAAAGAAACTGGTCAGACTTTTTGTCAGTAAGCAATTTTATTAAATCGTCAAATCAAGTAAGAAGGTCTTTATAAATTTATCCTCCTCCTTGCTATCTCTGAACTGCCAAGTTGTTCTTATGTGAAGGCTGGAATTTCAATCTTACACAAATATTCCAATGCTTTTTAAACATGTTCCAGATAGACATTTATTTTGGCTACAACAATATTTTCCTTTTATTGCTATTATGAAATTCAACATTTCCAGAAATAACTTCTAAAAGGTACACATGGGTCATGAACATGTGTGATCTTCACAGACAGCAGAGGAGTATTTTAAAATGCCTAGTATACATTAACATATATACTTTCCAAAAAAATGGTGGGTACTTTTGTGAAGCTTACATAGTTTTGAAGGCATTCCTATTTATTCATTAAGAAACAATATACATCCCAAGAAGCTCTGGTAATGGCACCCCATAACTACATACACTTATGATTTACTTAGTGTGTATAATGAATACTAGCAGAAGCCTAACGATTTGGGTTTATTCAGAATTTTCTTCATTGTGATTATATGATGAATAGGATGTGGTCTAGGAGCCCTCTTTTGGGGTTAGGTTTAAAGCAATGTGCAATTGTTTAAATCTAATTTAAACTGCTAGCTGCATATGAAACAATTGCTTACTTCTGTTCTAGAGGCCACATAATGATATATCACATTATACAGCTTTTTTCATTTTCAAAGTGCTTTACAAACAATAGCTAATCCCTACAACAACCCTGTCAAGAAGGCAAGTAAGTATTGTTATCCCCTCTTATGGGTGGAAACTGAAATACTGACTGTGTCTGCACTACAGCTGGGTGCATCCCTTCCAGCCCAGGTAGACAGATATGCACTAGCTCTGCTCAGTGTGGTATTGTGGTCTAGGTGGTGATATGTGCTAGAAATGAAGTGGGGGGCTTCTACTTTCCCAACCAGTGTCTACACTGCAATTTTTAGTGTGCTAATTCAAGCAGCACTAACTCATGTCGGTCTACCCAGGCTGAGCGGCACATTCCCAGTTTCAGCGTAGATGGCCTATGAGAGGTCAAGTGACTGGCTAAAAGCCACAGTAGGAAGTCAAGTTCCAAAGGGGTAGCCGTGTTAGTCAATTGCAGAAAAGCAACAGAGTCCTGTGGCACTTGTAAAGACTAACAGATTTATTTATCGCATGAGCTTTCGTGGGAGAAAAATCCCACTTCGTCAGGAAGTTAGTGGCAGAGACCAAGTTCAATCATTCATAAGAATTCCTGGGACTGAAACCTGTTTCCATGCTCAGTCTGCTAGGCCATGCTCCTTTTGTGATTTACTAAATGACATTTGCGCGTAAATATTAGAGAAGAGCAAACTTCCACAGTTTGGATATTCAGCCAAACAAAACCATTAAAAAATTCAGCTGCTTCCCCACAGTGTCTGAATTCACCTTGAACCTCTTTGGCCTTGTTTGTTTCCCATCAGTGGGTGGTAACCCTCCCATTGACTCCTGCAGGAGCAGTGCTGTGCCCCTTCTCTTTGGAGATAGGACATCTCTCATAAAGTTTGGGATACTTCCTGTTTTCATTCTGATTAGAAAGAGGCTCCTCCTCCTCCACCATGGTCATCTCACTCCTACCACCCAGTATTTCCACATCTCGTCCTGCCTGGATAATTGTCCTGTTTTGTTAATCCCCTGTGAAGCATCTGGCTACTGTAGAAAGACAGGATAGTGGGCTAGATGGACCATAGATCTGACTCAGTATGACCGTTTTTCATTCTTAACTGTTTCAAATGGTGTTGTAGGGTTGATTTTGAAAGTTGCGTTGTTACTTGTATGGAGGACTGTCTGAGAATGCTATGGTCAGTGGCGTTATTGAAGGGTTGAAAGTAAATATATACCATGCCTTTCTCGGTGTTTGATTTTGGATTTCTCTGCAGAGGGGTGTGTGGGTGTGCATGTAAGTATAGCATATATAACTATTTAGCTATCACACACAAGCACGTACGTTTATGAAGAGATCTTACTGTTCTAGCCTGATGTTTTGAGACGACTGCATCATTTCCCATTCATTTCTGTAACACTCTGCTGCAATCTGCTGACCCAAGCCAAAACCTCTCCACTCTCTTCTGCTCTCATGGAGGAGTTAGGGATTTGTGAATGTGTGAAAGCATTAGCTGCCAGTTATAACTGGAATTGAGCCTAGAGGAACCCAAATATTTCAGCAGGAAGACTTGTAATGCATTATCTCTGGAACTGGCCCAGCTTTCAAAACCAGGAAGTATTAATAGGAATAAACATGAGCACTATTAGCACTGGCAGACTCTTGATTTATTATTATCCATTCTGTATGAAAAATATTGTTCGGTTGCATAAAGTTATCTATTTAACTATAGTTAAATAGTTATAGTATAGTTGTTTAGCTATAACATAATTAATGGATTAGTGTGTTCAAATGCAAAGAGATCCAGAATCAAGGGAATTCCTCTTTTAATGTACGGTGTATACATACAGACACTTAGCCCTCTCTTCTCAATACTGGCAGGTTCCTAGTTTGCAGCTATACTGTATCTTCTTTGAGAGAGAAAGTATTTACGTTTTCTTTTTAAAAAGAAACTGCTCTGTTTTTTAACAACAGTGAAAACAAGAGGACCATGGTGCAATAAGGTGTGAACAAAGATGACATAATGTAAAGGCATCTATGATGCAATGTGCATGGATACTAGGTAGTAATCTGGGTCTTTGTGAATCAGTGGGGAAAAGTATGGGGCAAGCATCTGCAGGAACTAGGTGAAAATGAGGAGTTAAATAAATGTTGCTGTGCCAGTTGGTGACCTGTTGGAAGAAAGAAATGGTGTAGTGTTTAAACATATCTTTTCGTGCCTTCAGTTTGAATCCTGGTTTTGGCACATTCCAAATTAAAATGAGTTGATCCCCGTCTCATTCTGGTTTTTGCGTATAACATATCAGGCCAGGCTTGGCAGAGTTTTGCCAGAGATTCCTGTGCAGTACCTCCCTGTGTTTTGCCAGAGCGATTTTAATCCATCAATTCCATGAGCACTAAATACAGTCAGAATTTTGAAGAACACCCTGTTTGGCTCCTGCTGCAGTTTCAACTCTGCAGTAAAACTAAGGGAAATATTTGCTGCACGTCACATTGTTGAATACCATGGCTGTAAAAGTACAAAGCTCATCTGAGTGAAATATTAAACTACTTCTACTTCAGAAAATGTAATCTACGACCTATGATTTTACCTCATTAGCTCACTCTGCTATAATGAGGCAATGTTACTTCCACTGATGCTTCCTTACTAAGAATTTCTTCTTCCCTAATCTTTTGCCCACTAGTCAGTCTGTTCCCTATAAAATCCCTCCCTCCTCTGACTTCTCTTCGTTCTCTGATCTACTGGTTAGGGTTCAGGTCTTTCATTTTTTGCAATTACTAGTCTGGGGTGAGGATGCCCCTGACCTCTTAACAGAAGTCTGGCCAACATCTGGGACAGGAAACTAGGATTTTATTTCAGGCTTTCTCTGCTATTCATCCTGGATGGATTAAAACAGTAGCAGCTCTGACTGTCTTCGTGCCCTATTGATTATATACAGAGAAACGTGCCGATTAGCGCGATCCGATCTGAGATTGATTGAATGAGCACAGATCACTGCTACATAATCAAATGCAAAAACCATATTCTGCACTTTGAACTAGTGGGAAGAATTCCTTTTACATCACATTCTTCCACACTTGCTCCACAGCAGGGTCCGCTTAGGAGAAGGAGGATCTGTGCAGCTGTCACAATGGTAAATTAATCATATGGTCTAGAAAAAGTTACTTGCCTTTCCGCTGCATCCTTTTGCTGTCTACATTCTGACAGCCTACAAGGCAACAACAGAAAAGACAAAATACATCAAACTGCTAGAGCTACTTTGCAAAAGATTAGGGTAAGAGGTGGATTTATGTTTGCATCTCAGGAAAATGGGTACATCCATCATACTGGAATGCCACATCTCCTAATATTAAGAATTGTCTGAATCATTATCTGTGCACTAGGAGGAAAATGTAATCAGAGAGAGCTGACATTCTGCAGTTTGAGACCAATCTAACTCCTCCATAAGAAACTGCACTATTCAGTACTTCCCTGTTTGTTTATATAACTTTAAAAAAGTTTTTAAAAATGGTGACTTCATAGCTAGTTTTTCAGAAGACAGGTGACCTAAAGGTGGAATAACTTTTGGTTTTGCTTGCTTGCTTGTTCTATTATTTTATCACTTCCATCAAGCCCTATAAAAACAGATGAGAACTCCCCTACTAAAGAAAATGCAATACTTCATTTTGAAGGAATACAATTTATAAAAATCTCAATAAATATATTCCTAATCATTGGGTGGGGGGGGGTATTGTTTTTTAATGTCTCTAAACCACAATAACTAGAGGAAAGAAAAGTCTCTTATTTGAGGTTCAAACTGATTGGAGTTATGTCTTCATTTAATAATAATAAAAAAGAGAAGACGGCATCTTGCAGTGAAGGGGAGGAAGGAGGCAGGGAGTTGGAGAGATGAGCCTAAGGAGTAACTTTGCTTTGCTTATTCAGTATATCTGTGGATTTAAATGACATCTCAGGGGACTGTATCAAACATCTAAATTTCATTCATCCATCAGATGGGAGAACAAGAACTGGCTTTCAGTCAGGCGGGAGCTGGAGTTTTCTCCTGGAGTCAATGAGCTCAGACCACACAGATAAAGAACTTCTTCTGTTCCATTTTAAAACATTTCAGGGTAGAATCATCTGTCACTAGGCTCTGGGCCGAAGACCTTTCAGCTCTGATTAAAGTAAGGAGTTCAGTGTAACACTGAAGCTTTTGAAACTCTCTCCGGTCCTGCCCGTCCATCTTAACTTCCAGAGTTTGCTTCAAAGCTTCCCAGAGTTTGAAGCAAACTGCCTGGCATTCAAATATTACCAGTAGCATTTTCATTCCAGGCAGACATTCCTCCTGGAAAGGATGGGCTGTGCCTAGCAAACATTTTGCTGCTTATGCTTAAAAAATGTCCTAAAAGCTCCCTCTTTTACGAATTACATGTGAAATTCACTCACTTCCTCCCTTTTAGAGCACACTGCCCAAGTTAAACAGGCTTTCTGTGGGGTCGGGCGGTAGGTAAGGTTTTAGTGACAGAATCCACACCCCAAATGAGGAGCAGTCTAGAGTTAAGCCATCTGTGCCCCTCACCCTACTGGGCCTTGTATAGAGTGGGGTTTAAGGGGGTGTCATTAGAACATGTGAACACATGGAAACTGTCAAGTTTATAAAGTCTAATGTAGACAAGAGCCACTGTCCTTAACATGTGCTAAGCTGGTGCAGTTTAAGTCTAGAGTATGCATAGGCTTTAGCTTTACCAAGTCAGCATGGGTAAAGTAATACACTGCCTTTTATACAACAGATTATTAGAAGGTATTAGTTATCATGTGTTAGCTAATGTGCTAACAGCACACTTTTTCCAATCCTGGCCAAGGCCTGTCTGCTACTACAGCCTATAGGATGAAACATCTGCACTCCCTATGTACCTTTGTGTCAATATAGATACAGTGGCCCTTTCCCTTATCTGTCCCTGGAGCTCCCTGCCACATTGGATTATTAGTAGTACCCTGTCTATAGTCAGTGCAGAGCTCTCCTCCCTCCATGTCCCAAGCCTGCAAAGAGCTGGGAAGCCCTGTTCTTGTGTGGCTGGTTTGTCTCCACCTTGGGGCCACCAACCAAATGTCCAGTGTCATCTGAGGGCTTGTTTCCAGGCAGAAACATCTGGGTGAGATTTTTAGGTTTGCTGCTAAAAGAATGCCCACAATCTGATTTTTTTAAACTATAACATACATTTCCCTTCTGCTAAGTAACAGTGATTGTTAGAACTGCTTTCTGCCCATCTACATCTCCTCACCTTGATACATATACATGTTTAATGTGAGAATCCATCCTTTTTACATTGGTTTGACAAACTAGGAATTGGCAAACCTGAGCAGATGAGTTTGGCTTTGTCTCTTCATAAATATAGTGAGAGGTGCTTAAGTACAGGACTTAAGTAACTCCAGTCTGTAAAAGTGGGTCTTATTATATCGACCTGCACAATGATTGTGGGTTAACTTCTTCCCACTATCTCCTCCCTCCTTGCTAAGCGTCTATGAAAACAGATGAGCATCACAGCATGTCCTGGTCAACATATTCAGTCCCCGCTGGAAAGAAGAAGGAAGCAAGTTGCCCACTCAAGAACTCCCAACAGAAAATGCCTGCTACCAACTGCCTCTCTTTTAAGCCAAGCAACTGTTAACGCAACTAGCTCCACTGACTGCATGCTGCAGCCATAGCACATATAGGGTGCATCTACGCTTACAAGTTAGGTGGACGTAAGGAGGCTTCAGTTGATCTGACTTACTTCCTGTCCACACCAGGCTTTCATTAAGTTGACTTAAACTGTTCTTTAAATCGACTTAAGGAAAGTTTAAGTTGACTTAATAACACCTAATTTTAGGTCGATTTAAGGCTTAAGTCGACTTCTTAAGTCGACTTAAGCCAGTGTGGACACCCTAAGTCGACTTATTCCATAAGTTGACCTATGGCAGGGGGACAAGGGAGCCCCACGTGGCTCATTGGCAGAAGGGAGCCAATGCATGGCTCCCTTGTCCCTGGAGGAGCCCCTGCTCCCTTCTCCCCAGGACCCGCGGCTTCCTGGCAAGAGCGCCGGGGGATTCTCCTGCCACCCTGGCTGGGGGGCACGGGAATCCCCACCTCCTTAGCCGGGGCTCCAGCGGCAAGGGAATCTGCCATTGGAGTCCTGGCTGGGGCAGCGGGGATTCCCTCGCTGCCGGGGTATTCTCTCCGACTGGAGCCCCGGCTGGGGAGCCCCGGCAGCTCCCTTCTCCCTGGGAAGCTGCTCACAGCTTGTCCCAAGAGCCAGCCTGTGAGCGGCTTCCTGGTCTCGGGGAGAGCCAGCCGTGCATTGCTGGCTCTGCCCAGGGGGAGCTGTGAGAGCCCTCAACCATCCAGTCGACTTAAAGAGTCTAGTGTAGACTCTCTAAGTCGACTTAATAAGGTTGGCTTTAAGTCGACTTAATAAAGTCGACTTAACAAAGTTGACTTAATTTTCTGAGTGTAGACATAGCCACAGAGAGGTGATCTCTCAGCAGCCCGGGAACCAAGTCATATAGGCATTTGTAAATCAAAATAAGCCTATTAAACTCCTTCTGAAACAAGTATTACTTACTGTAGACTACAAAGTGATGATGCAACATGTTTTAAGCATAAAACATTGCTTAAAATGTAGACAGGTGCCTTTCATAATGCAGTGGCATACTGAGGGTATCTGGCAGCGATGCCTGGAGTCAAGCCCACATCTGACCCCCCACCCCCCTTTCCACATAGGGCAGGAGGGGTCCCAACCCACCCCCATGCTGCCCCAGGGAGGAGAGTCTCTATCTGCGAGGGTGCGGGTTGTGAGGCTGCAGCAGTCCTGAATCCTGGCCCAGTGGGACAGGGCAGCCTCACCCCACCCCTGCCTGGGAAAGGGAGGAGGGCTGGATCAGCCCTTCACCACATGTGGGGTGGGGGGTGAGGGGACACTGAGGGGCACCCCTCAGCATCTCCTGCATTCCCTGCTCTGCTACTTACCCTCCAATACTCTAGCCTGGCCCTGGCTGGGAGAGGGCAGCCTCCCTCCCCCACCTCACCCCCAGGAGGCTATGTCTACACTTGCACTTTTAAGTCGACTTTAACTAAGTCGACTTAACGAAGTCGACTTTAAGTCGACTTCGTTAAGTCGACTTCATGTGTCTACACTTAAAATTAAAGTCGACTTGAAGGGGAACTTACAAAGTCGACGTAGAGCGTCCACACTGGATGCTCTAGGTTGACTTTGTGGGGCTAAGGGGACCTTGGGCAGGTCCACGATGGTGGGGGGGGGAGCACCCTCTGTGTACAATGGGGCAAAGGCTGGCCCGTCACAACACGGGAGGGGTGCAGTCACAGAATCATAGATGCAGTCCTCCTGCGTCTTGTGAAGGGCCAGCCTGGCATCCCCTTAACCCCGCAGCCTGGTGCCTGGGGGCCTGGCCCCTCCACCTCCCACCTTGGTACACCAGTGTCATAGCTCTTTGTTTCTGAATAGCACCAAGTTGAAGCCTCAGATCCCAGGGATTACAGTAGTCTGGTTTTGAGGTAACTAAGGCATCGGTAGCTATAACAAAGTCTGATTTGGAAATTAAAATTCTCATACTTTTCACAGACTAAAAGAAAAAAGCAGAGGCCCAGATGCATAAATCCCACTACTACATATATATCCAAGACAGGATATCCTGGCTCTAATGGCACCTGAGCTGCAGCATTATATAATGAGAGACTGGTGCACGCTCTCAGTCAAGGTGACTGACATGGTGTTCATCATTTGTTCCAGATACTTCTCCTTGTCAAGTGACACTACTATGTCTTGTCTGTGTTGAGCCTCAGCTAGGGCAAAGGTAACCATCATTCTCAACCAGACATTGACTAGGCCACTCAATTGCCTCAGCCCAGTTGGATGAGAGACAGAGAGCACTGTATGTCTTTAGCATCCTGAAGCTATTAAGGTATCTCATCATAAACCCTTCTAGTGGCCTCACATGCACATAGAACAGAAGGGGTGATGAGAGAACCCTTTGAAAGCAAACAGCTTGATTAAATAATAATGGACTCAGAAGGTTGATCAAATCTTGAACTCAGACCCAGAACCCTTAAAAAAAATAAAGGAAGTGTGTTCTTAAAAATAAAATAAGTGTTTTTAAAAAATCTGTCCCTTGCACTTAATTAGAGCAAAACCAGCACATTGCAGTGAGGTAACTGCCTTCAGAGTCCCAAGTGAAAATCAAGAAGTTTTGGAAAACTTAAGATCAAGACTTTTTTTTTTTCCCCCTAGATGTTTCAGCTTGGTTTCTAATACGAATGAGTTTGGATAAACTTCATATAAGGATCTGAAATGTGGATCCCTAGTCAGACTCATTTTATTGAAATCTGCCATGGAAATATATCCTTAGTTAGACTGAGCCTTTTTCGATAGTAAAGTTATGTGATTCTAATGAAGACCAGTTGAATTCAAATCCTATCTGTGTAATCATTATCCATACAAAATTCATATAGCATCACACAAGCTGTGTGTGTCATATTTATAGTCAGTTCTTCTGTACAAAATGAGAAAAACACACAGAAAGCAAAAGATGGGTATTTTTAAAGGAGTATTTCACTTTAATTAAAACAAAAAGTAACTTTTCTAATACAAAATGTCAGACTGGTTAACTTTGCATCCTAACTATGAAAAGATACATTTTCACCTTTGTTATGCCCTTGTTAGTGGTTCCTGGCACGTTACATTAACTAATTTGAGATCGAATTATCAAATTTGCTCATTGCTGCTAGCACTAATTTGAAACCTTACAATAAAGAACAGTTTGAGAGGCAGATGAAAGGTTGCCACCCACAGAGGCTCCAAGACCTGTCCCTGGTGTATCACAGCAAGGTTCGGAAAGATTTTGGGTAATTGCAGTCATGAGCTGGAGTTGATTGAAGAAAATTATACCCTGGTTTTTTACAAGTTTTTTTTTCTTTTTCTTCCTTTGTGTGTGTGTGTGTGTGTGTGTGTGTGTGTGTGTTTGGTGAGGGGGGAGAAGAGATTTTCTTAAATTATGTGGTTAAATACAATTACAAGAAAGACAAAGTATTGCATTTTTAATAACTTTATGAAGACTGAAGTTACAACTCCTTTCTGCTTAAATCTTATTTAAGTTGCTCAAGAACTCTCATTTAAAAGTGATTCCTATATTCTTGTTTTTAAAAGTGTTATTTTGTCTGAGGGTTTTTGTTTTGGTTGGTTGGTGGGCTTTTTGTGTGCATTTTGTTTTGTTAGACTTTTCAACTTTGAGCCACAAAAAGGTTAATAATGTACTTCAGTTCAAAATGAGGTAAAATCTTTTACATTTTTATTAACTGGAAAGCTTTACTATCCAATATGAGTCCTTTGACTTTAAGAGAAAAGTTTTCATTAACTAAGTGTGACGATTACAAATATAACAAGCAATTTTCTAAACTTCTTCCTAACATATTTCAATGTTGCTAGGTAAGTACTAATATAGTTCTCTTCCTCAGCAATTTTGTTGCAAGAATAGATAAGAAAATTAAGAACTGAATTTTGTGCATACAGTGTTCCTGGTTTTGCAGTCAAAATGCAGATGACAATGAAGGAGCCTGATATGCAATGAATCTATTTTGGAAATGTAACACATTGTTATAAAAATGATGCATAATTTTTATGAGATGGCCTGTTAGGGTTTCCTTACACAAGGAACTTGAATTTTAAAAACTATACGGAATGAAACAGTAGGGGCCTGGAGAGCAGCATTTTCTTTCTCACCTTCCTGAGATAAATAATTAAGATGGAGTCTAGATAAAGATCACTGTCAAAGGTGAGAGGTCAGCCTGGCTAGCTGGCCTGGAAAGTAAAATTGCCCTGCTCACTCCAGCAGTAACTTGGGAGGCAGCAACTGTGTGTCAGCAGGAAACAGAAAAAGGTTTTTGCTCTGTTGGGTTGGGGGTGGCCTTGAGAAAGAGGTACAGTCTTATAGCGTATAGCAGTTAAATTGTGCTTATAAAAATCTCTTCCTCCTAGTCCAGGTTAAGGGGGCAAATTAGGAGATGCTAACAAGCTTGAAATTTGAAGAGTACAAAGGTTAAAATGTTCTCTTATTTGGAGCCCTTGGGCACTCCTGGCTTTGGAGCAAGCTTTTCAGCTGTTCAGATTTTGTTTTGTGGCAAAAGGGGGGGGGGGGGGTAGTGATTGTTAATTGTGTGCTTAGGCATTAGGAGCTTCTTTCTGGAGTCTGTGCCCATGTAACCTTCAGGTGGGCTAAAATTAATTAAATTGCCCTTCTCCAGTGCCTCACAGAAATACACCCCAACCCCTGTGGAGAAAAGCAGCTGGAGACCCAGGATCCAGTCTGTACAGGACTCACGGCGAAGCTTGCTCAGAGCTACACTCACACATTAAAATACTACTACAATAAACATAACAATGAACTTTATTAACTACTAACTAAATGAACCTTATCCTAAGAAAACAAACTACAATTAACCAAGAACAATCCCTTGCATGAAAGATACCCAAGAGTCCCAAAGTCTGTGTGGAGTTCACCCAACTCTCAGCTACAGTCTCTGTTCCAGTGTGGAAGCTTGAGTGGCAAGAAATCGCTGTCCTCTTCTTTCTTTGCTGGGATCCTCTGTAGCATTCCATGCAGGCTTTCTCTTCTCCTCTGCAACCAGCCCTCGGTCCCATATGCATGTCTGCAAGGTCTGGTGCAAATGACTCCTTTACATGGAGAAAACATCTTGTTCACTCCTGGCTCAGCTCCTCTCCAGAACACTGAGCACATGGTCTCCCTCAAGGCAGCTCCTGCCTGCTGTCTGCTCAGGCTGCTGCTCTCCAGTCATCTGACTGACAACATCCCATCACACCAGCAGGGTACACTGTGGAGCATGCTCAAATTGCTACCACTCCCTGCTTCTGGAAGTTTCCAGTTGTGGGTCACTAATCTGCCCAACAACAGTAACCCACCCTCAGCAGGTCTCTCAGAGATAGCCTTTTCAGGCATATGGGTTACACCCAGACAGCCCCTGCCTTCCAGGGGTTCCAACACCCATGTTAATCATTTTCCTGCTGAGGCAACACCTGAGGTGTCGGTCATGCTCACCGTGGGCATCTGCCTCAAGCCGATGCACCTCACTTTAGGACTCTTGAAGTCAATTTTTAATCAGAAGAATTCCCTGGTGTAACTGCAGCAGGTCCCTGATATGAGTTGCCTCTTTTAATGACTTGCCTTTGTTTTGGAAGGCAGGGGCTTACGGGAAAAACTGGTGCTCATTGGCTACGTCTACACTGACAAGTTAGTTCGAATTAAGGAAGCCTAATTCAAACTAACTAAAGCCATGGCTACACTAGGCTTTAATTAGTTTGAATTAAGGGCTTCCTTAATTCGAACTAATAACTTCAAATAGGGTATTAGAAGTAAGGGTTGATTCAAACTAACTAGTTCGAATGAAACAATGTGGCCATGTTAGTTCGAACTAATTTCTTAGTTCGAACTAACCGGCCCATTGAAATCAATGGAGATGAGTGAATGGCACTTGCTTAGTTCGGAGTAATTTTTTCTAGTTCGAATTAAGCTAATTCGAACTAATTAAAATTAGTTCGAATTAGTTAGTTCCAACTAACTAATTAGAACTAATTTTAGTAAGTGTAGACATAGCCATTGGTACTCAGAAGTAAGGCACAGCGGAAATAAGTACCAAGAAAACACCCACAATGCTGGTTTATGACCACAACAGTGCAAGGCCCCTATTCGTGCCCAGCCCAACTGTACTGCAGGGGTGTTCAGGCTCCACAATAGTGAGTGTTTCATGGACCTCATGCAGCAAAGTGAGTTTCATCCAGCTTCTCTGATCCTTGAAAGGGAATTCAGGGCATCATCTCCCCAATAACAACACAGTAATTTATAATACAGCAACCTATCAGTTGTATTGCCATTTAGACAGGCAGTGCCACATGCCATGAAGCATTACCAGGCACCTCTGAAGCTGTAGTGAGTGTGATTGTAAAAATAACAGATTAATTAATGATGATTTGTCATTAAAAGAATCATAATGCAAGCACAATGAAATAGTAGCACCTGGAGAGGAACAGATGTACAGTGCTAGCTTAGTTTCCAGAATTCACTCCAGATTGCAATACATTGCTTTTGGAAAGCTTTCTCATCAGACAGCTCAAAATATCTCCTGATCTTTTGCCCCTTTAATATAAATAAAAGCAAAATGATGATATGCCGATGGGAGGCATCAACAAATGTGTGTACTCTGATTGTGCAGCCAAACACAGGGTTTGCATGTGCAACAGATACTTAGACACATTTACCCAGTTTTCATGAGCAAATGCCAGTGTCTGTCAGGTTTTGTTTTGCATGCACGCTGGGTGCATGTGTGGGCTCAGCTCAGGCATCCACATTTGAAACAGGCAGCAGCAGCAACAACAAACAACAACAAAAAAAAGGAGCTGTGCCTTTAATGATCACTGCAAGATGTCTGCAGTTTGGGTTGGCTTTTTATATATATATATATATACGGCAGAGTGCTTGGGGGCTAGTTCCAGAGCTCAGTGACAGAGAGGAAACAGGGCCAGGAATAAATGGCCTGTTGATTTACTCAAGTTACATCATTTTCTTCCCCTCAAGAGCCTATAAATCTCACGCTCCTTGTAAAAACAGAATTTAAAAACAATTGAGAGCTTCTGAGACGACCCCTCAGCTTCCAGCCGCTGTGGCCTCTCAATATAGAGCTGCCTTTCACAGGCTGGACCACTTGTTTCATATTAGATACTCAGGGAGCCCCACTTCCAGCCAAGCAGCAGAAGCTGTTAAGATATTTTATAGTCTTCCTAGTGGTTTAGATAACACTCTCCTCATACATATCACGGGGCTTTAGCTAAATACCAGGCTTCCTGACTTGGCAATCAAGCTCCAAGAGTCATTAATTCACACATTCAAGTTTCCACTCTCGTCAGTAATATTTCTGACCAAAAACGCCCAGGCTGGCAGAGGTGCCATTGTTAAAAAGAGGACTCTTCTGATTATTGTAAAATTTGTGGCCTTTTTTGGTTCTGAGGCTTTAAATGAAAGGAAAAAGGCTCAATTGTTAGGCTTGCTATAACATTTCTTAATTTTGTTTTAAGTCTCGAATCTGAGGAGATTTTTCAGTTCAACAAGGAGTTTAATTGTTTTCTTTCTATACTAATGGCATATAATTGGCTTCAACTCTCCCAGAGGTGGGTCAAGATTTTGGGTGTTCTCAGTTTCGGTAGAATGTGAAAGGCACCTATAGCTGGATGACGGTTTGCATTTTATTAATAGTGCAGTTCCCCAGATTAGCAGTAATGTTCCCCTGCCCATCTATGAACCAACCGCCAGAGTAAGAGAAGATACCAATAATAATGGCTTGTATTAGAAACCAAAACTCTAATAATACTTTAAAATAGATACAGGGCAGGATGACGAACAAGGAATCCTGTGGCACTTTTTAAAGACTAACAAATTTATTTATCACATGAGCTTTCGTGGGAGAAAATCCCACTTCGTCAGACGCTTTGACGTTTATTGAGAATGGCTGCAGTTACCAAAGTTGAATTGGATCTCGTTCCTTAATCCAAAGTAGTAAAACTCCAATTCAGAAGTCTCTAGGAACTTTGAAGCAACATAAGGGGCTTTCCTTGGGCTATTTACAACCTTTTGCCACTGCATGTAACAATGTGATATCTTATGTAATGATGTCAAAGAGGCATTTCTTAGCCTAATCCAAGCTTTCCAGTGGTGAATATTCAAGTCTTAACGCCAAAGCCCTCAAGTTGTAGCCTCATTTTCTACAGCTGATAAACGCTAAAGTGGATTCTGTGGTACTGGCCTGGCTTGGTTATGTAAATCTATAAACATCTGTGACTTAAAAATATTCCTCTTGACATGCTCCATGAACAAGGATCATTTTTGCATTCAGTAAAGGGAACAGTAATGGTTAGTGCACATGATCCTGCTGTCACCTGCTAAATGTACAGACAAAAGGATAGTTAGTTTATTGATCAAACAGTGTTTTAAAAATTTGGTAATGATATTGTGGTTAAATGTAGAAAAAGCAGAATCAAAGAATGAAACCAGAAATTCTTTACAGATGTCTCTTTTTCCCAGAGAACAGAAATAAACATACAGATTGACATAATTAAAAAATGCTAGTATTTACCAGTTTTTGGCTAGCTGCAGTCCTAGTTCAGGGCAGAGGAAGGAGGGGTCCCTGCAGGCACAATCTACATAAACTAAGTAGATTTGCTTATCATTTATCAAAACAAAAAGGAAGTATCTGATTAATCATTTTGTGGGCTGAGGTCTCAATCATGATGGTTTAGGCAGCAGTTTATGGTGCACTGGCTCCCAGCTCCATTATGCTTTCAATTTACACCTTTTGTTTGGAACTCTCCAAATGAATTGCTGCTTAGATTAAAACATCTGGTGGCTCTTTCATCCCAAAGCCTTTTTAACTGGATGGAAATCTATAAATAGAAGGAGATGCCTGTACATTTTAATTACTAATGAACTTGGTAAGACATTTTTCAATGTAAAATATACACATGGGGCTAAACTCACTCCTGGTTTATGCGGCTCCAGGAGGCACAAAGCAGAGCACGCATCCCCTAGTGGCAGAGAATCTGCAAATGGAAAATGAGGTACAAGGGGAGACCTTTCACCATTCTATTAGGGAGGTTGAAGGTGGCCATCCCCAGTCAAAAAGTTGGGGAGGCAAGCACGGGAGAAAGTGTAGCCAGGGCTGATTCAGTACAGCCTCATTTTAGTCTCCCGTAGGAAGGAGTTCCAGCAATCACTAAAGCTTCCAACCCCAAGCGTACAGCAACCCTTGCCCCCTAATATAGAGCTTCTTGTTTATTTCAGGGAAAATTTTGAAAGCTGGATACATGCTTGTACTTCTCGGGTAAATATATATATACAGTAATGAGCCACTCCACAATGAGGGCCTAAATTCATCTCATGTGTAAATTCAACAACTGACAAGGGGGCCAGCTGGGACTTCAGAACTTGGAGTTCATGCAGTATGCTTCCTCAGTATTTCATTTTTGCAACTCACTGTGAAGGCATCAGGCTTTTTTTCTTTGGTGACATTTAAAATATGACAGAGTGTCAAGAGAAATTTAGGGCTTTATCATCAGATAGGTTAGATACATGCTAATAAAATTAGTATTCTTTACGGCAAGATGATACCACTTACACCCGAACTGGAGCTGACCCACATTGCAAATGTCCTGGGATGAGGATGTCAAATACCAGACATGCAATTATCTACAGCCCTCATTCTTATGACAGGATTACAATCCAGGATATCCCAGGAATCTTATTTTAAGTTGTATTTAGGAGTCAAATGTGAGCCAACGGAAAATGTGTCCAGAATCGTATCTCCAGATGCAATGCCTTATGCTGCCAGCACTTCAGCAGAAGCCATATGTACTGCCACTTTCAAGAACAGAGGCTAAGATGAGGAGCACTTTGTATTGTAACCAACCCAATATAGCAATTATCCAGGAATTGGTGTGGATTGTATTTACTATTCCTGCACCAGCAAGACTCATTGATTCTTGTTCTGAGCAAGAGTTTGTTCATCTGGTTCATTATTGTCAGTTAAGTAGTGAAAAATGGTCACCCAGGATGCAGTTTGTCATGTTGGTGATTGCTGATTCCCAGTTCACCATCAGCTTTTGCAGTGAAATGTTACAAAATGTTTCATTTTTACATTGCAAAGATTGCTTTGTGTTTATGATTACAACTGCACCTCAAATGGATCTCTGATACATACATACTCACCAGCTCTAAGAGGTATGCAGAAGAGCCAGGAGGAAATGTCAGACTGACAATGAACAGCAAAGTCTTTTTTTGTAATGAATAGAGCAAAAGCTATACGGGGGGAAGCAGTGGTATGTGATTACTACACAAACCCCACTTAGCCAGTGTGGATGTTGTGTGTGCTGTACCAGCATATTAGGATAGGTTTGAACTCCTAGCTTAGTCTTGAATACTCACTTAAATGCAGTGAGAACTATTTTATCTTTGTTTCTGAAAAAGAAAGCAGGAGATATATTTAGGCATGCCTTGTTTAAGTAAGTAATAGGGATTGCGGACTATTGCTCCAATAGATTCATGTTCCTCCCCAGAAGGTCTGTGTTTCTACATAATTGTTTTAGAAGAAATAGGAGCAAAGTCAGATCTGGTGTGCCTGGTATTTGGTGCATAAAGGTGTGCCTTTGTCAACTGCCCAACAGTTTTTCATCAGTTAATGGTAATGTGAAAAACAGCAGCACTAGCGACATCCAACCTGGAGACAGAGTTCTGATGGACAACGCAGATTGTATAGTGTGTAAGACATTGGCTAAGAATTCTTGAGTAAAGGGATCTAATGATAGGGCAAACTTCCAGAGGAGATTAAGAATTTACTGTCTGACTGTCTTTAGGAAGCTCTACAGGACCTTCCTCTTTGAGAAAGCTTTTCCCCCAAAACAGATTGACACTCATCATGGACAACCGCTTCTACCCAACTACCGCTGCTCCCAAAATAAATAAATAAAAACCTGAAACTAACGAATCAACAACCAACCAAAACAAACAAAATAGTCCAAGCAGAGCTTTTCCCCATTAAGGGAAAAGAGCCAGAGACTCCCTGAAGAGCCAGAAGTCCACTCTAGTGTGTTCTCTACTTCGGTTTGATTTTACCTGAAAGTGGCTCCTATACAGTAGTAATGGGCTGTGGTATAAAACCCTCACATAGCTGGACAGAATTTCTTCAGCAACATCTTGCCCGTAAGTACAGAATTTCCAGGTTGGTTCCAGGACAGAAGAGCAAGTCACTGGAGGGCAGGAGGCCCAGAATTCATTCCTGTTGTAAAGTTTGGCGTATCCACAGATGGGGTAAGCACATAAAGGATACTGTTAAACCAGTGTTAGCTAGTTGGTTCATTTATCATTTCATCTAGAACATCTTGCCTTGGTTCAAAATCCAGTATTAATACTTTATACTTTAATGCAGGCTACTGTGTGAGTCTCTCACAGCACATTAGTCACATTAGTGAATTAAATTTCATATCAGCCCTGTGAGGTATGTCAGCATTTTACATCTGTGGGAAATGAAGCACAGAAACTTCTCCATGACGGTCAAAGAGGGTTTTGGCCTTCTCTTCAATAAGAATAGGATTGTCCCACAATCACTTGTCCCACGTTATAAGGAGTCTGTGACACAACTGGAAACAGAAACTTTTTTGCTAATTTCTAGTTTAGGGCATCATTCTCCATCACCCTAAAGCTTGGACAGTTATTTACATCTGTGCAAAGTGAGTGTAAAACACATCTAATCAGAATGGTAGCACTTCACACCCATTTTACACCAGTATAAATAGACAAACAAGATGCGGGGCAACAGAAAATTGGCCCTTTCTATTCCAGTCACCAAACCAAAATAAGTTTGTAGTGTAGACTAGGGCTTAGTGTCTATGTGGACCCTGCTGATGTGCACTAACAGTTCCTAGCTTGCTTTGATCTAGTCCTGTGTAGATCAAAGTGCTCTTATGAATTGTTCGTAGGCATATGCAGGCTGCATGTGGGCAGCTAGTGCACAGCTAGTGTGGGGCAGATTCACATTCCAGCTTGCCACAGACAAAATGTTCGTGTTGACAATGACTTGGGTTCCATACATCTGTAGATACTGTGCTAGCACAAAGAGGTCATGTTCCCCTCTGGATACCTACTGGAACTGAATTCCATTATATTTGTAGTATAACATTCCCATTGCAGCTCAATGCAATTTACTTAATCTTTGTTCCTGCAATTTAATTTTTAATCTTAATCTATCTTAATATTAATCTTAATTAATGCAATTTAATTTAATCCTTCTTCTTACAGGGGAAAACTTTTTTTTTCCAAAGTGGCACAGGTTCTTAACATAGGGGGTTAGGTACTGCCATAAGGGATACGGCATATCCAAACCAATATCTTGCCTGTGCATGAGCAACCTTAGGGCCTGATCTGGGGGGTAGGAGGTGGAACACATCTGGTAAAATGCTGGCTGCAGAGCACTCTCAGCTCCAGTGGGGGCTCAGCATCTCACTGGGTCAAGCCTCTAATCAGCCCCTGTCTTGCAGTGGGGAATTTGGGGGAGTATGCAGGCAACTGGTGCCTCATAGGCTGTGTCTACACTGGTAAATTAAGTCGACTTAAGCTTGGCTTAAGTCGATTCAATGTGCCCTGCGTCTACACTACCCTTTGCTTAAGTCGACTTAAGCAGCTTGCTTAAGTCGACTGAAAGAAAATAAAGTCAACTTAATGAAAATTAAGTCGACTTTATTAAACCACCTTTCTACTCGACCTAAGGCTTAATTCGACTTTCTAAAGTGGAATTAAGCCAGTGTAGCCCTGGGGTAGCCCTAAATCGACTTAGGGCTACCCCAGGACTACACCAATGCCCTCCCTGCTGGGGGGGGGGGCACAAGGGGAGCCTGGCATGCCCCCCAAAGGGCAGGGCATGTGGGCACGGTGTGACACTGTCTGGATTTAGGGAAGCATTTATGA
>ML685899.1:6249612-6279361 GCA_007922175.1 Pelusios castaneus | reverse complement strand
CATTTATGAGATATCCATAGAAAATATCATACATGCTTCCCTAAATCCAGACAGCATCACACACAGGGCTCTGCCCTGCCAAGGTCCCTGTCCCCCTTTGTCCCATTGTACACAGAGAGTGCCCCCCCCGCCACCGTGGACCTGCCCAAGGTCCCCCTAGCCCCACAAAGTCGACCTAGATCATCCAGTGTGGATGCTCTAGGTCGACTTTGTAAGTTCCCCTTTAAGTCGACTTAAACGTACAAGTGTAGACACACGAAGTCGACTTAACAAAGTCGACTTAAAGTCGACTTCGTTAAGTCGACTTAGTTAAAGTCGACTTAAAAGTGCAAGTGTAGACATAGCCATAATGTGGCGCACCAGACTTGATTACCCTGCATTTAGCAGCTTTACTACACATGTCATTATGAGTTGTCATAAAATAAATAAATTCCTAACTGGCAGAGTGATTAACCACTGGAATAAGTTGCCTAGGCAGGTTGTGGAATCTCCGTCATTGGAAGTTTTTAAGAGCAGGTTAGATAAGCACCAGTCAGGGATGGTTTAATCAGGTTTTTGGTCCTGCCATGAGTGCAGGGGACTGGGCTTGATGACCTCTCATGGTCCCTTCCAGTTTCTATGATTCTATGAAATCACGGTGTCTTACATTCAGCTTCACATTCTCTGGCATTTTTTTATTTGGTGTTTGTAATTTTAGTCCATCCTTCGCCTGGCTTGCAGGATTTCTTGAATGTCAGCGCGAATTTATTAGCTTATAATTCCATGTGTCTCTACCCTGGAAAAAGCATTAAGTAAAGATAGCAATTTTTCAGCAATTCATTTGCAATCCTTACGACTTTAGGGCAGAGGTTTTCTTCCTTTCTGATTAGCACACTGCTTCAGAGCTAGGTTGAAAATCTAGTTCACATTCACACCATCAGCTACAGAATCTGTCTTTTTCTTTTCTTCCTTTTCAAGAACAACAATGCCCGTTTCCACATCCCCAATCAAAAATCAGTTGACCAGCCCCCAAATACTTTGATGAGTAGAAAGAAGGTTCTGAATTCTGCTGGTGTCCACAGTATTTTCTTTCACCAGGGTATTAAAGAGTGACTGAAAAAGAAAAAGGAAAAAAAAAAAAAAAAAGACCTCACAGATGCCAAAAACTGTTGAGCATTGAGTTGTAGTCTTGATGGTGCTTCAGTTCCTCTGCTTGGTAGATAGGCAGCGTTTTTCATGCTGTTTGACAGTTATCTCCTCAGCCGCATTACTGGGCCTATACATCTCCTTTCAGCAGTCTCAGATAGAGCTGACAGCAGGGGGATTCTGTTTTGTCTCAGGGAAGAAAAAAAAGGTGGTCTTTTGCCAGTAGCCAAGGCCACACTCAAGCACCAAGGGGTACAATGTCTCCTCTGTCTCCGAGAGAAAATAGCTTCTGACAGGAATCAGTTTTCAGTCAACTGCCAGGCATCTCTCATTATGGGAGGCCCGACCTGCAGGCTGCCATGTAGATAACCTGTTATCGTAGAAGATTGAATGTGGAGCTCAGTTGCCTCATGCTGCTGATTCTGCAGGCTCTGTGAATACTGTAAAACATATTCTTAGCAAAGTTTAGCCTGTACGCACAATCTGTGTGCGTGTGTGACTCTACCCACAGGTTTCTAGTAAAAGACACATTTTCCATCCAAAACACAGACATTAGTATTGACCATGCAGTCATTCAAATTATTAAGACAACAGAGTCCTGTGGCACTTTTAAAGACTAACAGATTTATTTATCGCATGAGCTTTCGTGGGAGAAAATCCCACTTCGTCAGACGCTTTGAAGATGGGAAAGTTACAGAATGGAAGGAAATTAAATTTCCTTATTTCCTCCCATTCTGTAACTTTCCCATCTTCAAAGCGTCTGACGAAGTGGGATTTTCTCCCACGAAAGCTCATGCGATAAATAAATCTGTTAGTCTTTAAAAGTGCCACAGGACTCTGTTGTCTTTCTACAATAGACTAACACGGCTACCCCTTTGGAATTCAAATTATTGTTGTTACCAACATTGTACAGATGATGGCTTGAAATTCTAACAATTGGAATACTCTGAAAATCCCCAAAGGTGTGAGTAGAAATGCAAAATACTCCCCAAAAATGTATGGGGTTAGGGTCAGGATTATAGTCATTTTGCAGTTGGGCTAACACAGGCACAGAGATGGTAAGGTTGAGGCTTTCAAAAATACCCTCATTCTGGGTATCCCACTTTCTCAGTGCCCCACTTGGCACCAACGCTCTGGTGGTTTGCTTAGCTGTGAGCATCTGCAGCTCCCATCCACCACAGTTAGAACAGCACCTATGATAATCAGACTCCGGGTATCTCATGTTGAGCAGCAAAAATTGGTGGGCAATTTAAAAAATGTGAGCTGTCATGGCTTCCTCAAAATCACCTAGCAAGTAAGTGGCGAGTCCAAGAATACAAGCTGATTTAACAGCTGCAAGGCCTGATTCTGATACACTTACTCAACTTTCAGAATAAGCTTTCTTTAACTTCTCCAACCCTCTGAAGTCTAATGTGACATGAATAGGTTCCAGCCCCTAGTTCCTTGAGCTCCCAGCCTCGCATTTCCTCTCCTGCACTAGGATTCATTTTTCATTGAGACCATACACAGTTAGGGCCAACAAACATAGACAGGTCTATTATAGTAATTCTGTTTATCCTGACAATAAGTTATTTGACCTCCGGGCTGATCATGTTACTGATACTGAATGTATCAAATCACTGATGCACTTGATGATACTCTGAGCACCAATGCGCTGACATCTGGGGAATGAAGTGGGGCCTTCTTTAAAGAGAGAGAAAGGGAGGCTTTGCAAGGAAGAAGATATTGCCAAGGAAGAGCTTTGACACGCTCTAGTGAAGACATAGTAAAAAATACGGCATTTACTCTTTTCTGTGCCAAGGCAGAGGACAGAGATCTCCTGAATTATATCTCGCAACTTAACTTTATTAGCTTCACTTCAGTGCTGTATGGAAAGGTAATGGACAATTTTCTAAAGGTGGATGAGAATAATAATTGGCCCAATTATTAACCTTGGAAAACTATGATAGGAACCTAAGTCCACATCTTATTATCCAAATACAGAAATAGGTCACCTTAATGTCATGCAGTCCTAAAAAGAATGGGGTTCTCTGTGTTAACCTGAGAATCACTTATAAACTAGTCCTTTTAGGTTCAGATATTGCCCAGCACAGTAAACATGAATGTGATGGTTGCTCTGAATTCACTGCAGAGATGCATGTTTTTTGAAGATGGGTGTCTACTGGCAACTCAAGCATACACCCTTTCTGGCAGAAAACATGCAGTAAAGCAAAGCAATATGTCATGAACTACACAGTGGACAGTTGTTCTCAGGTGGGGGTACACTGGTGTCAGCGAGGATAAGTAGTGGGTATAGAGCAGTGATCCTGTGCATAACTCAGATATAGCTATGCTAAGGAAATATAATAAAAGTCCTTAAAAGACCCTATACTCTCAATAAAATGTATTTTGAGGAAAAAGTGACTCCACTACAAGACCTTTACTTTTACCACAATCACCACAGGTTGTGTTAGAATAGCAGCAATCACTTCACAAATATTTCATGAAAAATATATCCAATTTCATTCTAGAGAGTTGGAGTATAGTCTTATAGCTAGAACTCTAAAGGGTTGTATTCCTGTCTCCCTCACTGACACTCTGTGACCTTGGCCAAGTCATTTCCTCTTTCTTTGTGCCTCACCTTACCCATTTGCAGAAGGGAACTTGCTTTCCTCCCTTTAAAGGGTACATCTACACTGGAGGCTCTGTTAAGTCGACTTAAGAAGGTTGACTTTAAGTCGATTTAAAGTCAACCTTGTTAAGTCGACTTAGAGAGTCCACACTGAACACTCCAGTTGACTGCCAGCGTCCACACTGGCAGGTGCTAGGTTGACGGAGGAGTGGTGCATTGTGGGTAGCTGTCCCACATTGCACCGGGGTCTGTAGGACAATTAGGTTGACTTAAGGGCACTCCCCGTCCACACTGGCTTAAGTTGATTTAATAAGGTCGACTTAAGTGTAAAGTCAACCATAAGAGGTGGTGTTATTAAGTCGACTTAAGGAAGCACTTAAGTCAATTTAATAAACGCCCATTGTGGACGCGGCGGTCTGTAGGTCGACTTAACTGTCTTTAAGTCGACCTAAGGCTCCAATGTGGACGTACCCTTTGTGATTAAGGGTTAATATGTATAGAGAGATTCTCAGGGGAAGCACTTTATAGGATCACAAGATGGTCATAGTTTCATTTTTCCACCTTAACATACAAGTAAAGGAAATGATGATGCAGAAACGTGTTATCTTTTTAGCGTAAGGACCGTTGCTCCTGATCTGATTCAGCTGTATTGTGTTCCTTGTGCAATGGGATCATGCTTATATTTGTCTGTGATAAAAAACGACTGCCTCATCTATCTATCTCACCCCTCTGCCCATGCACTTGTTCTTCCTAGAAGCCCTGCCTTGATTTTTTTTCATCACCTGCCGCAGGAGCTAGAGCAGTTACCAAAGCAAAGAGGGGAAAACATGCAAAGTTCATCACAAGTTCAGAGGGCCACAAACACTTTGTTAAATACAGGCTCTTTGTGCCTATCTTATACATGACATAGTTTACTGAACAATTTGGTGACTACTGTACACTGTCAGCTATCACTGTCCTGCTGTGGGACAAAGGGGAGTTCTGAATGCAGTAAAGAGAAATGCTTTCATGTCGCTTTTATCTGACATTTGAAGCTTGAAACAAGTTCACAGAGGTAACACTGATTTTCTTTTCAGTAAATAAGGGTGGGATCCTGCCAGCCTTTACTCAGTACTTCTCAGTGGCTTCAATGGCACAGCTTGCCTGAGCACGACTTACTCCATATGAGTAAAGGATTGCAGGATCAGGCCCGTAAAGTATCTCCCCCCGCCCCGCCGCATTATTAAGGTGATCCCAGGGACAATAAGACATGGTGAACCTACTTTTAACCTCTCCAGTCATTTCCCCCAGGTAAATCCTGTCCCCTCTGAGTTCATCAGATGCAATTGGGCTATTTATTATTATTAATTATTGGTCTTGATATACCAGGCCCAAATCAGGGATCAAAGCCTCTTGATTATAGATACTGTAGAAACTCAAACAAAAAGTCCCACTGCTTCCCATGGAGAATGTGACTTAAGTATCAACTCTGCTAAATATTTAAGTATCCATCACAATTCCCTATTCTGTATTTGTTTGAGCCGTTTGTGTTTTGCAGTCTCTCTCTTACTTAATTCCTGCCACAGGAACCAAAAGATAATGCATTTCTTCAGAAACAGAAATAATATCAACACATCACTGATTTCTAAACTGTGGTTCCCAAAAGTATGTGCCTCAAGGAAGTGGGAATGGAGTGTTTCGGGATCTGTGTTAATGGCATGGGCAGGAGCCAGTTTTACCATTAGAATTTGATTTTTGCCCGTTTTTGACTTGCCAAGCGGTAGTTAAAGCTGAAATGCTAAATTACAAGGGGATATCTTTAAGTAAAGTTTAATATCCACCATCCCACCTGCCCACTAACCAGGGTGTCAAGGCACTGAGGGCAGAATATGTGTGAGGCTAAAGGAAAGTGCAAGGGTTTCTTCAAAAAAGTCCCCTTTGACTAGCTATTTGGAATCACTGTCCCTTTAAGAATGAAAGCTCCAGTCAGCCTCAGCCATCTCATTTTGATTTCTATCGACAAGTGATGATGTGCGGGTCTACACAGAGAACAACAGCTTGAATTCTCAGCCAAGAGGGGTTAAGGGTGCCTTTTAGACTCCTGTGACCACCCACTTCACCTTGTACTTGTCAAACTCCACTGGCCTTCTTAACCCTTGTCTGTCCAAAACAGACGGTTAGCAGTAATGAGTTATCTAAACAACATATCTTAAAAATAAATCTCTCTAAACCTTTAAATAGAAGTAGTTATTTTAGCAGTGCACAGATTTCAATGTAGCCTGCCACACAGGGCATTAAAATAACAAGGCTGTATTTTCCACTTTAAATTTTCATTGGCACGCACACGGTAGTCACCCTAACTGTGTCTTGGGTTCTTTCCCCACCAAAAGCTTCTTAGCTCAAGTGGTGTGCCTTTGAGACCTGATTAAAGCTCTTTCAAGATCAGGCAAAGTATAAATGTGAATCCTGATAAGAGCTGTTTTGTTGTATGGTCTCAGTGAAGCATGTACACACACAAAATGTTTCTAATTTCTATCTTTATAAAAAAAGTCCTCTTGAGTGTGATACAACATAATGAGCCTACAGAATTATATAGCAGGAATGTTCTCTATTAAATTCTACAGTTTTTAGAGTTATTTCTATGTAACTCTATTTGACAAAGGCGAAAAGAAACGAAGTGTTAATTTAAGCTCAAAAATCCTTATTAAGGTTTTTCAGTAAGAGACCTGAATTTCAAAAGCGCTGCGCACAGGGCAGCTCCTGTTAAAGTAAATGGGAACTGCAGAGTTCTCAGTACTTCACAGATCATTTCCAAGGCACAAAGCTACATGCCCAGTTCCCCTTCAACAGAGTTGAGTCTAGGTTCCATCTGTGCTTTTGAAAATCTACCATCTGGGCACTTATCTAGGACCCTAACTTTCCCTCCTGTTTTTTTTTAAATCTTGGCCTTAGCCCTTATAAAATGCTATATGACCTTTCTTAAGGGTAATTAATCAGTCTTTTACAGGAAAATAATAATTCACTGGAATGAGAGAAACCGGGGGTTATGTTCACAGCCTTCTTGTGCAACCTTTTTCCAGTTTGGTTCCAAGCCACTTGAACCCTCTGAGTGAAGAGCAATTCATTTTGAATTTTGGATTGATATGAAAGGGGAAACTTCACCAAAATCATGTTTTGCTTGATTTTTGTTAACATCTCTCACAGCTTAAGGTTCAGTTATGATTTTGATTCTGACTTAATTGAACCCCTAAGTTCTGTTTTCAGAAGCTGAACTTCGTTGTAACGAGCTTTTGCAGTGAACTCAATTCAACACAAGGAACATAAAAAGAGGTCTAAATATGGCTTTTCTTTTACTCTTCTAAGGCTCTGCACCAAAGGACTTTGTCACCTATTAGCTCACTGGTAGAAATTAAATCCTATACTTGCAGCCATGATTCAGGGTCAAGAGGTAAAGAGATAAGGCCAGGCTTTTTGTGAATGGGAGCTTGACTTTCAGTGAACAGGAAGTAAGAATGAATGCAAGGAGAATGGCAGGAGTCAGAATGGTGAAACTCCAGCCTGGTTTGATCTGATAAGGGATAGACACTAAACTTAACACTGACAGGGCGACTCCACTTAGAAGCTGAAGTTAAAAGGTAGACAGTGGTCTGCTGAATATCCCAGAGTGAGCCTGGAATGTTTGCAATCACCCTGATAATACTGTATAATATTCTTCACAGGTTGTAATATTGAAATACCCCACTGTTCTTTGCCATTGATGCACCTGTCTTGCTCCAATGACCTCTGATGTTACCACTGCTGAGTTGAATCTGTTCAAATTCCCTTGGGCACCCCTACACTACTACTCCAATGCCCTCAATTCAGCAATGGTGAAGCACAGGGCGAGCCAATAGAAACAAAAGAAGTCAGTTCTTTGGAGGTCTTACTCATCTTTTAAACACACAAGGAGTCCGTGTGGCACTTATAAAGACTAACTCATCTTTCGATGCCCGTTTCTGTTAACAGTATGGGGAGTCTGACTGGTGCCTCCATGAAAAAACAAGGCTTCAGGTATTAAAAGTGAGAGTAGAACTTGGAGAGGAAAGTTGCAGGAGGCAGCCTGCAACTTGGCACCCCTCTCATGAATATGTCTCTCAGACTCTATGCCCTGTTTAACATGTCGCTCCATGTAATGGAGAATGCAGCACTGATTCTGGACAACCCCCGGGTAATTGAGATAGCAACACTGCTAAGGACCTGAGTCTAGTAGAGACAGACAGCTGGACTGGGGCTAGGCAGGATCCTTGAGGATAATGGAGACTGCATCACTAGTTTTGCACTGCAAGTACTGAGTAGTAAAGTGAAGTTCATTCATTTTAAACATTGGTCTTATAAAATTGGTCCAAGCACAGCCAAACTGACTAGCCAGAAGATACAGCAGATGTGCATAAGGCCACTTGTGTAGATACAGGAGACACAACGATGCGAGCCTGGCTTGGTGAGGTTTGCTCTACGTTATACACGACACCCTTCCTTCCTTACCCATGGTTCTAAATGAACGCCTAGCCAGCAGCTCTTCTAATGGAAATAACTGCGCATTACAGACTTTGAAACTATGCTGTTTCAGTTTTTTCCTAGACTTTGAACACGTAATTAGAATTCGCCTCAGATCAGGTACGAGTTCCCAGGAAAATCATCAGTTAATTGATTCCAATTACTCTTAATTGTTTCTCATACATTTCAATTAGTCTGCTGTGTTGTTACGAACAGTACCACTCAATTATACAAGTAATTAACATGTCTCTAATAACTGCTGTGGAAAGAGTCCTGTGAAAAGAAGTTTAGGCGTTAATAATGTTTTGAGTGACAAAAAATGTTTGTCACTGATGCTTCCTGACAGTAGAGAGTAACTTCCCCCAGGCTACAAAAGGGATTTTTAGTGACAGAGGAAATAACTATATTGTAAATGTGTCACTATTAGACAAAGGATTGAGAAACCAAGCTCCAGAAAGGTACCTTCATGTCCCTATTATAGCACAGCTAATAGAAGAAATTAAAAATGAAAAACAAGCCTGTTTACCAGTAATTAACAAAAAAAAAAAAAAGCATCTCATCACCCATGAAGGGCAATTATGATTATATAATTGTGGGGGGGTGGGAATAAGTTTGTAAGAGAAATTTAGGGCCAGATTTTTTTAAATGAGCGTGAAATCCTATAGTTGGACACCTAATGTGAGCGATTGTATAAATAGTGATGTGCAAAATATCCATAACAACATGTGAAATGTTGAAAATAGGTGGGGCATTTATGTCTCCTAAAATACTGTACAATGAACCTATTTTCATGGAAAAATTTGCTATTTTTTTTTCTAAAGCAAACTGTAATCTCTTTTTTCTACTTCAAATGAGCCCATTGTATTAAGATGGCTTTTCTTCAGTTAAAATCTTCAGAAATGCACATTTTAAATGCAAAATGATCCACTTCATCAAAATTTTGCATAAAACAACAATTTTAATGCAAAATTCGACAAAACATAGAAGTTTCATTTAATGGGTATTTAAATATTGCACGGCTGACTGATACCACCAGTGAGCAAGATGGAATTTATTGTACAGAGTCTCCCATAAAATGTTTAACTTAAGCAGTACAGAGTTCACTGAAGGAGAATGAGTTCCATGCTGCTGGAATATGAGCACACATGTCACTATTAAATGTAACTGGAGATGTGAGAAAATATTTTTCTAACCTCTCCTAATAACAAAGGATAGCATTTGCTACAGGTAAACCTCCAAGTATTTGGGCCCACTTGGAGAAGGGAAATAATCCTAACTTAGTGGTATGCAACCCTAAAAAAATTATTCTTCTTTGAATGTCATGAAAGGGCCACAATACAAGCACATTGGGTGAAATTCCTCACTGGTAGGAGTCTGTTGACCTCAGTGGGATTACATGGAGTATGGCATATGAATCCAGTATAATTCCTGGCATTGAATATTTGCAACACATACTGCATTGTTGCAGTTTAGTCTCACCCCAATCCGATTCAGCCTTGCATTGCTGGCATCAAAATGCAGCATCAGAGCATCATTCATTCTGTAATTAGTTCATGGCTTTCTATAACTAAATTCACAAAATGACCTGCTGCCTGCTTCTGGTCGCTGACCGGGATTGGGCTGGCAGACCAGGCACTGGTTGGTGAATATTCCTTGGAGATGGCTTGTATAGCAATAAAAGTACTTGCGTTCAGTATGTTAAACACCCCTTCAGAAGTGGAAAGCAAGCTTAAAGATTTTATTGACTTCACTCCCTTCCCTGCCTTCTTTTTTGGGGGGAGGCAGGGGAGGGACAATTAGGCCCTTCAAACATGTAAAATGATCCACTGGACCCAATGAAAACTCCTCTATGAAAAGTACTTTCTCAGTAGCATCAGAATTGGTGAGCAAAATGTTTAAAATTTATTTAACAACATTCTAGAAGAGGCAGAGTGGATTTATTTTACTTTAAAGTGGCCAAGCAAAACA
Source organism: Pelusios castaneus (assembly GCA_007922175.1). Lineage (NCBI taxonomy): Eukaryota > Metazoa > Chordata > Testudines > Pelomedusidae > Pelusios > Pelusios castaneus. The sequence continues at coordinate 6,269,145 of ML685899.1, read as the reverse complement.
AATAAATAGCATTTCAAATGAGCCAAGCAAATCTATAGACCTTTGGAATTTAACCTTTAACTTTTGGTTTAAAAAAGCCCATGGACATTAACCCATCAAGTAAATTCCAAAGGTTCCAATACTTCCAATAGTTTGTTTGAAATAGTTATTTAATACACATTGCCTTATATTTCAAGTTCAGTTCTTTCCATGTCTCATTTACAGTAGGTGCCTTTAATTACAGGATTGTAAACCAGCTCTTTTTTTCTTAATTAAATACACTATACTTTACCTTCTGCTTAGGCTGTACCAATGTGCAGGCGAAATTCTAATCTAGCTCTATATACATGCTGGTGTAACTCGATTGACTTCAATGGAGTCCTAGTTTTGCACCAAAGCAAGTAAAAAGAAAATTTGGCCTACTGTGTATACGTTAACTTGATCATATATCAAACAAAAACTTAGCAACAAACGCTCAGCTTCATATGATGCATAAAAATTTGTGGCACACCAAAAATGTAATTTAATATGAAAGTCAATACGAGAAATATTGTATTTACTGAATTAGTCCTTCATTCTTTAAGACTGTGTGTGTGCGCGCACGCGCGCGTGTGTGTGTGCATGCATGTCTATTTATTGATTGATATAGGTATTGTGACTCAATATTACTAACTAGTATCCAAGGGAACAGATAGAAGGTTACAGTAGAAATATAGAAAATGTTTGCAGTAATCCCTGAAGCCACTGGATACTCACCAGGTTTGGGGGAATGTTTACAAACTAGAAGCTCAGACTAGGTTCACTCCAGAGAAGCTGGGATAGATTTGATTCTTGTAGTAAAGTTACATGAAATTCTCTGTTTTACATAACTGCAATTCCAGTTGGGGCTTGCTCCTCACTAAGGTGTATCTGTGCCACTTTTCCAACTCTCCTGGTGCTGGGATCAACAAGTTGTTGAACTTAAACAGTCCTCAAGGAAGCATTCCATCAGCCTAGGAAGACAGCATATGATGCAGAAAAAACACTCCATGAACAGAGGGAGCAAATAACACAAAGCCAGCACAGTCATTTTCTTACCAAACAGAAGTGGGGTGGGATTGCTCTACATTAGGGGACTCCCCAGTTGCTCCTTGAGGGACAAGTAGCCTCCTCTACTATCTCATAGAATTACAGAAGATGAGAGTTGGAAGGGACCTCAGGAGATCAGCTAGTCCAACCCCCTGCTCAAAGCATGATTTCCAAAACCAGAGTGTAAGCAGACCTACAGAAATCACCATGAAACATAAGAAGTAACAAAGGGAGCTTGACCAAGAACAAAGGGTATGTCTACAATGGCAATGTAGGTTGAGAAATTGTCGACTTAATGAAAGCTTAGGTCAACTTAGTAAGAACCGCTGGTTAGGTCGACCTAACCCTTAAGTCGACTCCTTAGATGGACATGGATTAACCCTTAAGTCAACTTTATTAAGTTGACTTAGTAAGTCAACCTAACTGCCCTTAAGTCCCTGTTCAGGGTAACCACTTTGTTAAATCAACTTAATAAAGCCGACTTTAAGTCGACTTAAAGTCGACCTTATTAAGTCGACATATCAAAGTCAACCTAACTTTTTCTAGTGTAAACATAGCTAAAGATCTGGTGCCAAGTATTGACTGAGGTTTCCTGTCAAGAATTTAGGTTTATTCAAACCCCAAACTTCATGAGACTCTGGGGTCAAAAAACTTTTAAAACCAAAGAAAATATTGACCTGACAGCCGGTGAAAGGACAGTACTAGGTTTTGCAGGGTTTTAATTATAGCATTTATACTTTCAATGAAGAGCAACCTTGGGAGTTATCGTCAAACTCAATAATCACTGGAGGCCTCATCTTGTAAACCATGCACTTGTGGGACATACATTCACATCAGGGGACTCAAATTCACATTCAGATCACACAGAGGGTTTTGCAGTTACAGGCCCTGGAGTGTTAGCAATAGCATATTCCTTTTGTATTTCTTTCTTTTCTTTTTTTTTTTAAATTTCAAGCATGTTTATTGATTTTTTTCCAAACCAAATAAATAAAGCATCATTTAGTTGTTGTTGTAATAAATGGGTTAAAAAACAAAAATAGATTATTTTTTCAAAATGCATAATAAAGGTCAGATTTTCCATGGATATTTTGAAGTAGTGCTCACTTGCTTTTTTCAAGGTCTTCCCCCACCACACACACACACCACCTTTGTCCTTCTGCCTCTTTACTAGCTCTTCCTCTCTTTCTCAAAACATTCCTAATATTGGTCATTAGTATTGTCCGTGATTTCTTATTCCAGGTACTGGAGGGCTCTATGAATGACATTGAAACTGATCTGTTACCCAGGAATCATTTTTAAGAGTTTATTATTTCTATGTGGAGGGAAACTACTTTACACTATATCCCTGCAGTGGCAAAGCCAAGTGAGGAAGAGAAGCCAAAATTACATAAAAGGCTCTTTTGCTGACCAAAAGGTTCATGTTCTTGGGATCATTAGAATTGCATTGCCATGCTGCTGGCTGTGTCCATTGATAAACACGGAGCCTTCTCAGCTCTACTTTTTCTGGGCATCCTGAACAAGGCCTTAATGTAGCTCACTTTTCATTTTCCATAAATGAACTTTTGAATGTTTTGGGTTTCTTCCTTTTTTAAAAAATCATGCTTTCAGGATACTCAGGTGGAAAAGGAAATTGAGCTTCACGATGTTTTATATTTCCATTCTCCTCATTTGTGATCTCTGCCCAGATGAGTCATTTGCAGTATTTAAAAAAAAATGGGTGTTGGTTCTTGGGAATGGCCAAACCTCTTTTTAAACAAAATAAAAAAATAAAACCCACACTTCCATAAACTGAAAAAAAGCAAATAGCTTTCACTGCCAAAATTTTATGTGACTGCCAAACCTGGCTGTGGAAAAGTAGGAGGAAATCTCCTGTGTTGTCTGTAAGTTTGGCTAGCACAAAAATGAAAGATGGGATTTGGGCTTTTTGAGGTTTGCACAGGATCATGCATAACACCTAGATAAGGTTCTGTTCTTCTTCAGGTACCCACAGAAATTCACATTTGCCGCTAACAGAGGTTACAAGTGCATTTCTAATTCTGAGCTAGGAGCTAGAGACATGACCATGGAGTCATGCAGGCCCCATGGATTTGATATCTCCCTTCTGTCATTGACCTGCTGCATGAGCCAACAGAAGCCACTTGACTATTTGTCAGTTTTCTCCTCTGTAAAATGGTTCTCATAAGTGCGTGAGGCTACATCCTTTTAAACGATTTAGAGATCCTATGAAGAAAATATCAGTGCCAGATATTAGTATTGTGATTTATGAATAGAGTTGGGTGAAGCTTTTTGGTTGATTTTTTTTTTCCAGAAAAAGATGCACATTTGGCAACACTGAACTGTTCTGCAAATTCGTGTCAGTATTGCCAAATTGTTTCAGATGACACCCCCCAAATGTGTGAAAAAAATATTTTGTTTTAGCATTTTCAAAACAAAACATTTCAGTTTTTCAGTTCAAAATACCTTCTCCTTTCAAAATCCCTTCAATTTTAGTTTTTAAATAATCAAAAAACTTCTAACATGGCAGAAATATAAACAAAATATTCAGATTTTGCCCCCACAATTGCTTAGTTTAACCCAAAATAATGTTTTTCAATTTATGATTCAGCAAAGATTTTCAAAACTTTTTTAAATTTTCAGTTCAACCCAGTGAACAAAAAAATCAATTATTCTCACAACTCTGCCTACACGTTTGAACCTTTTGTCTCCATCATATTGAGGGATAATCATCCTTTGGACACTGCAGATATAGGTACACTTCATGCTAAGCATTTATTTGGCTGGCAGACTGCACTATGTTTGTTTTAATATTCTGCAATTAGATCTTTATTAACTACTTTTTTTCTCTGTGAATATAGATAAGGATTCCTGATACAGGCGGGCATAACATGTACTCAACAACTGTTGGGTTTCAGACTTCCTTTATGAAATAGTCACTGATTCACATAGCTCAAGTGTAGATTAAACAAAATAAAACATTAAAAATCTAATATCTTTAATGTTACAAATACATTTTTAAAAGGCATTGCTGAGACTACTCAGCATGTCCCAGGACTGTCCAGTCAATAAGGTGACAAGAGTATCTAGGATTTAGTGCATATTGGCCATTTTTTATGTATATGGACTCTATTCATAACACAGTAAAGATGTAGCATTAAACAAAGCTTGGGGCCCGGGGGTCAGGAACTATCCCTATGGAGCTGGTATCAGTTACAGAACAGACAGGAACAGATTTCATTTATCTGACACTGAGCATTGTGTTGCAAAAGCTGGCAGTGCTAATAATTAGAGATGTGAGTGCTTAGAAAAAACCCTGCTTAGTGTGCAATCTCTCTTTTTAAAAAGGGGGGAAAAAATCACTCCACACTTGCAACCTATGGAGAGCTTAAAATCAATGGTGGAAGTAAAATCCCACCCCGTGGAAGCTCTAGATGCTTGTATGGTTAGAGGTACCCTTCTCAATCTATTTATGTTTTAGATCTTTTCATTTTCTGTGATGTTTGTTACTACAAGTCTGGCTCATTTCGGTGACACTACTAAGAATATTCTGTGGAAGAATTACCCATGATTCACTGTTGAGACAATTAAATGATTTGGAGATTCTGATGCACCAGAAAATGAGCTAAATATTGGTTTGCTTTAAAAGGTTTTAAGATACCAGAATAATGAATGCACCATTGTAAAGAATGTATTAAATAAACATCAAAGGGGAGGCTTGCAAATATTGACACATTTTCTTCTCTGGGGGCATAAAATAAAGAAAAAAATATAGTCCTTTTTTTGGCTGATCTCCGAAGAGATATTTGTGCTGTCAGGATTTGTTTCCATCTTCTCCCTCTGAGGTAGGTATGTAGTAATAATTCCACTTAAGGAGAGTGACTAAAGAACTCGTATTGAGTCATTAGTAAGAATAGAAACCAAGGGTCTAGATCAGGGGTCTACTCTGCAGGACCCCACTCTCTCCCTAACAGTAAGAGAATGGTCTCACATATCCAGCGCTCTGCAATGCCACAAGAGTGTCAGGTCTTGCAACATTGCAGAGCACTGGGTATGCAAGACTGTGTATGCTGGGGGGGGGGGGGGGGAGGCCAGGATTCACTCTCCTGTTCCCCCCACACCCTCCTACGGGGCAGGGCAGGCTGGCCCAGAGACCAGGATCCACACTTCCGCCCTCCCCTTGCTGCTGAAGGCGGGGGTGGGGGCCCGCGGCCCTGGCAAGACTGTGCTCCATGGCAAGATGGCCCTGGCAAGACTGTGCTCTGTGAAACCACACTCACTCCCTAATGGGGCGGGCGGGCGGGGGGGGGGGAAGTATCGCAGAGCACAGTCTCACATACACAGCACTCCGTGATGCCGCAAGAGTGCCATAGTATTTCGATTTATGGTATTCATGGCCTGCTTGAAGTACATTTACATCAAATCTGGCCCACCATAGCAAATGAGTTTGATACCCCAAGTCTAGATTAACAACTGGACAGCATTTTTTTCCCTTGATAACACCAGCACCAAGTGACAGTTCTTCAATTCCATGACATCATTTCTAATGGAAAAACACTGAGATAAATGCCAATTCTATAGTTTTCTATCATATAACTGCTGAACCACATAGCATCGCCTCTTGCTTTTTATTGCTGACAGATTGTTAGCATTCACCTGTGCTTTTTACTCAGTGAGTGCATGAAGGTTCTCACTATGGTCCTGAGCATGTCTTGCACTAGATAGTAGGATATGTTCAGCAAACGGAGGCAGCTTGCTAGCCTTGGGGACTGTAACCCTTACAGTATTCACGCACAATGTGCACGTAGTAACACTACAAACATCTCATGTGCTAGTCTCCACTAAAATGAAATCAACCCTAACGGGGAATGTCCACCTCCAGGGGCATGAGAAAAGCCTAGTTCCCTGATCCATTCAGTCCTTGGCCTCCTTGATCTTGGAACATGCAACAGCATTTGAGCAGATAAAAACAATGAGGATCTGTGCATTGACTCACTGTTGATTTGTGAATACAGCTAGTTTCATATTTGCCATGCAAGAGAATGTATACTGGTTTGTCATACCTCCCTTCCCTGCCCCCATAATAACATATGAAGTAAAAATAATATAATGAAGAATAGGCATTTACTTGGCAAAATCTCTGCATTTCCAAAGGAAATGCCAATAAATGCCAAAGTACCTGCACTTTTCAAGAATCAACTTTACAGGTCAGTGCATCCGATAACATCTTGAACAATCCCTCAGAGAATAAAACAATTATTTTTGGCAATTTGCATTGATTTAGTCTAATTTTTCAGTGGTGTCCCCTACATAGTAGCTATCCTTTGCATTCTCATCTCTGTCTTCAGGAAATAAAGCCTGCAGGAAATTCAATAAACCAATTGTTTGCCCCATTGATTGTACTTTTGGTTCAGAAAATTCAGCAGACAGCACAAGTGTTAAATTATTAACTAAATGTTACCATTCATAAGGGACATGTCTCTGTAAAGATCATCTGAAAGAACAAGGATCTTTTTATAATATTAATAGCCAAAAGAATGCCATTGGCCAATTAAACAAAATTCCTAAAGCAGTAAAAACAAAAAGCATGGCTGCCCATACATATGTATGCATGTATAAAGGAGTAATTGTGTGAATAAGGAAGAAATTGCATGTGCAGATACATATTCTGTATGTGCAAATGCTTACCTTACTTCAGTTATCTGGTGTAATTATACAATCAAAGGGCTACATTTGGAAAATGCAAAACCTAAATTGGGCTTGTATAATTTCCATGCAAGATAAGGGTGCGTGTGATATACTGACCCCATTATATCATGCTCAGTCATTATTCAATTATGTATTTTTACTTGCAGTAAAGGATACATTGAGCTCTAGCTGTCAAAACAATTTAGCATCTTCCCCAAAGCCAGAGAAAGAAAAAAAACAGAAATAACCAAATAATACCAAAGCCTTACCATGACAAAAAGCAGCATCTCTCCTTCACCCAAATCTTGGATAAATGAACAGGCCTTACAACATGTCTGGAAGGTCAGCAGATTGAGGCTATTTTTGACCAGGGGACCTAAGAGGGTCAGTCCCTCACTACTGATGTAGCAGTGTCTGGTGAGTCAGTAGTACCATTTCCTACGGTAAATAGGGTTTTCCTTGGAAGTCTCTTGTCCACATGCAGAATAGGCCCACTCTTGCTGAGTGTATGATAGCTGACAAATTCACAAAGGTGTCTTGGCTGACCGCCAAGGTCCAAATTATGGTAAAATAAAACCTAGGACACCTGAAGTATGAAATACTAACGAAATGGGCATGTTTCTTGTTTTAAAATCTATGAAGCACCTGTAATGAAGTCTCCCTTCGGTTTATTCTTCACCTTTTTGTGTTTCAAAGCACTATACAAACATGAACTACTTAATGCTAATACCCCCTTTTGGGTAGGTAAGCGTTAGTCACCCCTTTTCACAAATGATGAATCTGAGACATAGAAAGGTTAAGTGACTCGCTCAAGGGCAGTGGCAGAGCTGAGATTAGGAATCCCTAGTTCCTTTCTCTATATTTGCACCACCAAAACAATGCTTCCCCTAGAGTACAAAAAGGTGAATTGAATGTGTACAGCACAACAATATGGGCTTTGTGATGTACTTAGTTATTCCTGCTGAAATGGAGCCTTTTCAGGGGAGGATTATTTAATTTGAAAAAATGGCTTTTCCTGGCAGGTTGGGTATGGAAAAAGTTTATCAGATTTCTCTTTTGTTTATAGCATCTGAGAGTAGTCGTAATGATGTTCCCGATCAGTTTAATCCCTGAGAAATATGTCAGCCCAATGTGTTTATGTTTTCTGTTCTGTGCATTTAGTCAGACTACTTTACAGCTTTCAGCAGGACACTGAGCTTTCCTGGCAGCTCGTGTTCTGACATGGTGTTACCCAGCAGGGGAGAAATAAAGGGAGGATGTTTGGGTTAATGTGGTTTAATAAAAGATCAGGTTTAAGGTCTGGAAAAGGCATGGGGAAGAGTCTTTCCCCCAATGCAGGCTCTGTGAGATCTTTTATCCGCAAGGCTCCCTGAAAATTTTGGATCAGAGAGGAAAAATACAGGATCTAATGGTTTTGCGTAGCTTGTATCAGTAGCCAAACTGTCAGACCATGTGAGTTTTACGGTATTTAGCTTCCACATGTTGATCTTACTCCGTTATAGTGTTAGACAGTTTACAGGAAAAAATGTGGTTAGGAAATGGGAAGCCCTAAAAAAAATAATTGTTTTTTGCACATTGAAAAGAACACATTGCATTTGTACGCAAACTCCTTTTTTATGACTCCACTTGTATGAAAGCTGTAAAAGAGACATCATTTGTGAAGAAATGATATTCTCTTCAAGAGTCAGAAAGAGAATTTAACAAGGACTCTACAAGAATGTCATTTCCCCCGTTCAAGCATCATTAATTTATGAAGTATCTAGCCCCTTGTTAATGCTGTACAAATAACTGGCAACTTTAGCCAAACTCTCAAATATAACCTGCCACAGAAACTATATTTTGGTACAGTATTCCCCTGGGATTTACTAAAGTGCTACACTCTCTCGCTCTTAATTCCAGAATTTCATGTCCTAAGCTCTAAATGCACTTAGGGCTGAGAAATCAAAGTCTATTTGGTGCAAAGGGTTAGAATTATTTGGTTTTTGTTCTGCTCTATCTGCTGTTGCCCCAGAATGGATTATGATGGATTGTCTAGAGGTTAGGTTGCTTGCCTGGGGCTCACTAGACCCAGGTTCATTTAGTCTTTCTGTACATCAGTTCCCCATCTGTAATAAGGCAATAATAGTACTTCTCTATTGCACAGGGGTATTGTAAGGGTAAATACATTAAAAGATGGTGAAGCACTAAGATACTGTGGTAATGAGGGCCAAATAAAAATGATACATAGGTAGACAGATGATAGTCATGTGATTTCTTTTCAGACATCTAATCAAAATCAGAACAGCCAGCCTGATAGTCTCTCATCTGGGTATTTGATACATTGTGTTAGGATTGGAGTGTGGTTCCTGTACTACCCAAATCAGCATGGGCTGGGGCCTTAAGGAAAGGCAGTGCACTCAGGCTTCTGAGCAGGAAAGCATTTTGCATGTCTTTGCAGTGACCTACCCTCTGGGCGACTTGAAGAGAAGCATGGGAAGACAACTACTGATCAGTTAGCAGGAGGTGTTCTCTTTCAAGGACAAGGGTGAAAGAGAAATCAGAGGGGTTTTTTGTCAGGCACTACAATCTCTAAGAAATCTCAAGCACAGATAGTTATACTGGGAGATAACATATCGAATGACGATGAAGGAAACATATCCCAGGTTACCATTCAGTCATAAAAGGTGGCTATGATCCACAGTGTGGATAAGGCTTGTCCTTCAGCTGGAGTAAAGACTGAAAAAATAAGATTCCACTGTAGGAAGATGGAAGTAGCCCAACATCTTTGGCAGTTAATCTACATTCTGAATAGCTACTAACTTTTGAAGGCTTACTGTCCTCCTTCCGGTCTTAGATTATGCTTGGTCCTTCCATAAATGCCAGAGACTGAACTAGATGACTTTGAGAGGTCTCTTCCAGTCCTACAGTTTTATGATTCTATGATTCTTCCAGAAGAAGGTAGGAAAACAGGTCTTGAAACACTCCCTAGAGTGAAATTGATGCCCATTGGTAATAATGCTATGATCTACATCACAGCAGTTGCCAAAAGGCCCTAAATGAGATTGAGGCCTCGTTGTGCTAAGTGATGTACATACACCTAACCAGACACAGTCCCTGCCCCAAAGAGCCTACAGTCTAAACAGCCCAGGGTGGGAGAAAGGAAAGATTATTATCCCCATTTTATAGATCGAGAACTGAGGCATTAAGAGATTATATGATTTGCCCAAGGTCACAAAGAAAGTCTGTGACATATGTGAAGCCAGATCCTCTCCATCCCAGTCCAGTGCTTTAGCCATCAGACAATCTTTCCTGTTCACTGCTCCAAACAGGGCCAGTTGGAGGGTCCAGATGACAAGGCATGCAATGTACTGTTCTTACTGGGATTTGTCAGGGTGTGTTTTCTTTTCTATGGCTATTGCCTATTACAGGCCATTGTGACTTTGGCCAGTGATGACCAACATATTCCCTCTTCATGTTTGTGTTCCAGTCGCTTTCATTTAATTCTGAATAGCTTGTTTCATGCCTTTTTTATGTGAACATAAAGCTGTTCCATTCAACTTTCTTTTTAATATTCATGCCCAAAGCCTCTTTGTTTCTTTGGAGGGGAAAAAAGGGGTGTGTGGTGGGGGGAGCTGTTCACTGTTCCTCTCTGAAAATATATGTGCTGGTGACATAAAGCCATCCCTATCCCAGTGCTTGACTCACTTCCACGCTGAGTCCTCTTTGTGCATCGAGACGAGAATGCACAGCTTCTGCCACTTAAATGGGCCATTTTTCTTGCAAAATACACCTTTTAAAAAAGCATTTTTGGAACAAGATTCTTACTAAGTGTAACAAGGTAAGACGTCCTGGCATCATTTTATTCTGCAATGCAGCTGTTTGGGAGCTGGTGTTTAAGATTTTTTTTTCCCCAGTGTCCTGTTTGTAAGAAATGAAAATGAAACATTTTTATGTACAAAAATTAGGACAAAAGTACTACCATAATCTTCAAAAAAAATCCCACCACCACGCCAGGGGAAGGGAGGAGCCCATTGTGTCAGGCCACCACATTCCTGCAAATAAGACTACAGTTTTGAAAATTAAATATATTGGACTTTCCTCTTGTAATGGTGGTGATAGGAGAGTAAAGCAGCTGTATTTGGGATGCAGAATGATGGACATGTCCCAGTAGCTTTAGTCTGAAATTACAGTAATAATTCTTGAATTACAGCGGTCAGAAGTTAATGTATTTCTCCTCAGTATTGTCAGTGGCAACCAAAGTTATTAATTTCCCACTCAGTGTTTGTTTGAGAAATCATCCTCTGTCAGCTGCTGCTGGTGAACTTGTCTCCTTGCTGCATTCCTAGACATGCTCTCTGTCTCCCAGTGAGGGCCCTATCCCTGCAGGAGATAAGATACAACTAGTGTTCACTAGGAGGTGTCAACGGGCTGCTTTATGACACATGATGAGTGATAAAGACTGTGGAAAAGGTGCTGATGTGGCCAAATTAGTTAATGAGGTCATAGCTGAAGTCACAGCCCCACTGATAACCTGCAAATCCAAGTAATGTGAAGATATCAGTGGGGTGTTTAGACATCCCGTCCTGTATTCTCTTGCTGTCAGTCAGATTCAAGCATCCAATCAAAAAACAACAAAAATGCTTCCAAGAGAGTAACATGCATTCTTTTCATCATTTCCAGAGCTGGTTGGAGCCATGAGAAGGCAGTAGGATGTGGATATTTGTAGTCAGGCTCATTCAACCGTACCATTAAAAAACAAGCATTTTATTTGTGTATAGAAAGGAAATTATTTTACTGGATTTTACAATGCAGAATCTATTGAAAAAGGAGATGCTTTAGTAAATCTTATTGTACACATAGGCTTAGCATTGCTGTGAATTTATACTGAAGAGCCAGTAATATCCAGAGAAGGTTCTTTTCATCTACTGCATATCAGAGGAGCCTACTTCACTTAAACAATGACTTGTTTTGTTGCGACCGAAAGTATTTGGAAGGCTCATTCTTCTTCACTTTAAAAAATGTTTAGTTCTCCGATGTCATTTTTTTTTTTTAAGTGAAAAATAGAATCTCCCTACAGATCCAAATGGGAGCTGAGGAGGAACAGCCCTGATCTTGCAGAGTCAAATTAAACAAGCTGTGGCAGCGCCTTCATTCTTGCAGGGTGCAGTGTGGTAAAAATACACAGAGGGATAGAAGTGGTGTGAGCTACGTTGTTCACTGGTCACCACTGGACAATGGTCATAGCGTCACTGACCACTTCTGGATCTTATTTCAACTGGAGAGGACCATCATGAAACCAGGTGGGGGAATGAAAGAGCTCTAGAACATTTCAAACTAGACTGTGCGGACAGCACAGCTCTCTGGCTATGTTAAAACTAGTTGCCAAGTGTGTCTATTTTCCTTCTTCGAGTCTTTTGCTGCTTCTGCTGCTCCTCTTCATGGAGATGCTTCCTCAGTCCCTTTTCTACGTGCAGTCATGACTGCTTTTTGGCAATAGTCAGAGAATACGATGCAGGAGGAGGACATTCTCTTCCACTTGTCTGAAAAACACACAGCTAGAGTAGCTTTGGAAATCATATTGTCAGCTTTAATAACAGTAAAGGTCTGGAATTCGGTAATCTGTGCTCTGTTTTTTCCCCTTTTTGGTGGATTTTTCTCCTCATAAACAAGTCAAGGCCTTGGCAATCTCTTGTTATTGAACTTTCTGTCCTTCCCTTCTTAGCAACTCAGGTCTAATTTATTTAATCAGCATTGCAAACTTTTAAAGAATCCCATACCACCTCATTTGTTGCTGTATTTTTAGCACTTGTTACTGAACTGGGTGTGTGCACTGAAGAAGAATTAATTATTGTTTTGGGTTTTTTGTTATTCAGACATTCAAAAAAGAGGTTTTGCTGACTTTGAATACCTCAGGGGCTTTCTTATTTGGAGTTCTGATGTTGTTGCATTTTAATAATGATTTAATTTTTAAAGTGAAGTTAGCACTGGTGAAAGGTGACAAGTCTGGAGAATAAAGGCCTCTATTTACACACACAGCAACTACAAGCACCCCCACCTTGCCTAAAAATGTACCTCAAGTTGAGGCTCCAAGCATTCAGGGCTGCATATGCTGATACAGTGTAACAAAGGATGTTTGCTTTGTATTTTGGGCTCAGCCAAAGGTCCAGAACCTGTCATGAGACATGACATGGGACATGAGAAAACCTGTCCATGTGAGATTTGCAAACCAGTTTTGAGGGTCTTCTATCATAGACAGCCCTTGATTGCTCACCATGTTGAACCAATAGAGCCCGTATTTATTGATCTTCTAGTCTACATCTATTTGTTCAGCCTATTAATTGAAGAAGATTCTAAAATGGTATCTTGGGAAAGTTCATTCTGAGTTAACTTTGATCAAAATGTCTATTTTTACTAGCTTAGACCAATAATTAATATCTACCATTTATTCAAATTCATTATTTTTTCTGTTTGCAAAATAGCCACCAGCTGGTCATGGATTCTTTGAATGTATGCATTATTTGAAATCATTGATAACACTTTTTTGGTGAACAAAGAGTCCTGTGGCACTTTTAAAGACTAACATATGTATTTATTGCATGAGCTTTCATGGGAGAAAATCCCACTTTGTGTATTTTCTCCCATGTAAGTTCATGCAACAAATAAATTTGTTAGTTTTTAAAAGTGCCACAGGATTCTTTGGTTGTTTGGCTGACCTAGACTAACACAGCTACCCATTTGGAACTTTTTTGATAGATATTCTTAACTACATGGATTAATTGCAAACAGCTCCCTGCAAGTAGTTGATCTTTTAAAATCACTGTCTCAGCTATGCTTTTTAGATAAGTCACGTGGTTTTGTTTCCGTTTCCTGACTGGATGACTGAACAAGTATTTCTAGGTTGGATATTCAAATGTGTGAAGGTAACATTTATTTTCCATAAATACACTCACATGCAGTTTTGAAACTTTGCACCAATTTTCATGCCAATAAAATTTGATTGAGAGAATGTTGGTGTGAAGTGAAGACCCAAGGGGCATAAGGATGGATGAGGTGAATTCATTTAAAAATTTGATTGAATATTCAAGGAGAAATGTTTGCACTGTTCACTGAACTTTAGTTTCCATTTTTTATTTCACATATGTGTCCAGAGATCTTATGGTAGGTGCATCTTTATAAATTGTAAATTAAAAAATAAACAGGACTCCAGATGTTGAGTTAGCCTGGATAAGTTTCAGGAAAGTATTTGAACTTTTGGATGCTTATTCTAACCGAACCTTTGGAGGTTTGCCCATACACTAGAGTCCATGCGATCCTTGGCCTCGTTGCAGAGACTGCCAGACACAGGGTGCCAATTTAGTAGTTGTAGTTTATTGCTTTGCAGTACAGGAGATGACGGTTGCCTCTGAGGTCAACAGGCAAACTATAAAAAATAATAATAAAGTCATAAGACCGTGTTCTCCACAATTAATGTACCATTTATTCCAAAAAATATGGAGTTTTTATCCTTCTTTCAGTTTGAAATCAGGCCCAAGTCACACTCCCTTCTTTCCTCAAGTCTTAAAAGAAAAATCACTTCTAGCTAGAGCAAGTTATTAAGCCCCTTTCTGTTCTCTTCTGGGAATGTGCAACTCAAAATGCTTATGGGCCATTCTTGGCTCTGTTCAGTACTTTCTTTATTATTGTGTGCGTGAGAAAAATATGTGTACATAAAATTCTGAAAATTAGGTCAAAAATAACAAATTAAAAGATGGAATATGTTTACAGTATCTTATTTTTACTTTGCCTTTGCTATTATCATGGGCTCCAAATCTTTCTTAAAGATGGGAAAATTGAATTGGTTTCAGAGGGAACTCACCTGAACCATTCCCCAAGACTCAGACAGGACTCAATTTTCACTCACTAGAACCAGAATCTATGGTTGGAATGTATTTAAAAGAAAGAGTAAATGAACTTTTCAAATGCTATTGCTTTGAACAAATTCTGCAACACTGCACAAATCTGAGGTATCTCCCCTTCCCCTTCCAGCATAATTGGAAATAATATGGCACTTACATTTTATTGTTTATTCTTGCTTTCCATTAAACAGCACTAGAGGATATATGTAAACAGTGCTCCTTAATTACTTACAAATGGTAACAGTGCCAAGTTCTTTATACAGTCCTTACACAGGCAAGCTTCCATTGTGTTCAATATGTTCAATTGGGTGGAGACTGAGTAAGGAACCTAAATAAAAATACATTTCTGACATGGTTCATTGGTTCAATAGATAAGTCCCTAGGTTTGGGCACCAACAGTGCCAATGAAGACTTACCCGTGTCATCACATTTTGGTGGATAGGAGGCAAGGGGGAACATGCTTAATAGTTCCAGTTTTTATTTTCTATATGTTCTCATATTTTTGGTTTTTATTCTTGGCTATTTCTGTGCTTTGTAACATTCTAGAGAAATGAGTAGTTATAGATTTTTCCCTTGTGAGAGTATAACTTTGAACAGGAATCCGTGGTTTCAATAACAA
Organism: Pelusios castaneus; assembly: GCA_007922175.1. Taxonomy (NCBI): domain Eukaryota; kingdom Metazoa; phylum Chordata; order Testudines; family Pelomedusidae; genus Pelusios; species Pelusios castaneus. The sequence goes on along the minus strand of ML685899.1, from coordinate 6,253,923 downwards.
TGAATAAAACACAAGCTTTAACAAAAAACCCTCAAAAATCTTCTTTTCAAGAAGTGCCATGCATTATGTGCATCCTATATTCCCACTTTTTTAACTACACAATAAAAGCCATGTATTACTTTTTTACCACACATAACAGGAAATGACCCATGGAAAGGAAAAGCACCATGAACAGGAAATGAAATATATTATGATATACATCAGGCATAGTGGTTAAGGATCAAAGACCTTTTAAAGGACCCTTCCTATTTTCTATTTGTTTATTTCTTTTTTCCAGTGTTTATTTTTAAAGAACAATTATAATAGTTGTTATATTTATTGTTTTGAATGTGAAGTGAAAAGCAGAATATCTAAAGATCACAGTGCACTGGTTTGCCAAAGTATGCCCTCTAGTGGATGGCTGTGGAGGATCTGTAAGGTAATTCCTGCTCACTCCATTTTACTGGAGTATATGAAGCTGCTATGTATGTTGGGGTATGGGAGTTGGAGGATCAGGGAAGGATATTGCGTGGGAGATGGTTGCCATAAGAAAGAGCTAGGTGCAAATCCCTGAAATAATCTCTTCCTTTGGATCAGTCTAAATTTTTTTAAAGTTACCTGCTTCCAGTTAGTGTTAGTAAAAAGCCATGTTGGTGTGTTCCCAAGTCAGGATCCTGATTTGGGGAGAGCCTCTCTCTCTGGGCAAACATAGAAATAGAGGGCAGCTTTTTTTAATCCCCTTTTTACCTTTCTATAAAACTACATGTTTCCACATTTACAGGGGGGGGGGGGCGGGAGGAGGGGGAGAGGATTATATCTGAAAACTGGGAAAACCCACTGATCATTCTTACTGTAGGTTTGTCCAGCTGACCTGACAATAACACTGTAAACACTAAAGTAAGGAATCAAGATTTTAAAAACTGAGGGAGAAACTCACCTTCCCACTGCAGTACTTTATCTCAGCATAAAGGGACCATAAAAGCCCCTGAACCACCTGGAGGAAAATTCCTCTAGTGCAGGAACTGAGGAATACAGCTCCAGGCTGTTCTACAAGGCTCCTTCCTCAAGATGTAGGGGATGTTGAGGCCTCATTTGGAACATTGTGTCCAGTTTTGAGACCCCATTATAGGAAAGATGTGGACAAATGGCAGAGAGTCCAATGGAGGGCAACAAAAAAGATTGGGGGGCTGGAGCACATGACTTATGAGGCCTTCAACTACCTGAAGGGGGTTTCAAAGCAGAATGGAACTAAGCTGTTCTTAGGGGATGCAGATGACAGAATCAGAAGCAATGGTCTCAAGTTGCAGTCAGGGAGGTCTAAGTTGGATATTAGGAAAAACTTATTCCCTAGAAAGGTGATGAAGCACTGGAAGTAGTTACCTAGGGAGGTGGTGGAATCTCCATCCTTAGAGGTTTTTTAAGCCTGGCTTGACAAAGCCCTGGTTGGGATAATTTAGTTGGGGTTGGCCCTGCTTTGAGCAGAGGGTTGGACTAGATACCTCCTGAGGTCCATTCCAGTCCTAATCTATGATTCTATGCCAGAAGCATTAAGGCATGGGACCCTAGTGGATGGTGCTAGGGTGAATCTACATGGCGCTGCTGCCCACTGGCAACTCTCTCGAGCTGTTATAATGTATGCAGCCTCCATTTACACTGTGGGCCATAGCAACTCCTACAGCATCCCAGAACTGAGAGAATACAAAGGTTCCCCTCGCCCCCCAGCCACCCATCTTTGCTAGCACATATCATGCATTATAGCAGATCAGGTGAATAATGTGTGACTTCTTAATGGTCTAACTGGCCCCATAAAGGGTGTCGCAACCCAATAATCTGCTTCCCTTGAATACTTGGTTCAAAGGGCCAAAAGTCTGACCCTTATACTTAGGATGTACATATTTTATATCTTGCCTATACAGTACACAAGCTAAGTTTCCCACAACATCAGCGTAATTATGAAGCAGAGCCTGAAATGTGAGCATTGGCTTGGAGCTGCCTCCCGCTGATACTGACAGTCCTCAAGCTACTGCCCTTTCTGTCCCACTAACTCTCTTTCCGCCAGTAGAGGATGAAACAGCTGCAGTCACAGGAGAGGTGTTTCTCGACAGCTGGAGCAGATGCCGCATTCCAAGGTATATCTTTTCTAGCTGGAGCCTAAATATCCCTGACTAGCTCTGAACTGACATCTTTTATGGCTCCAAGGCTCCTTTCCCAGTGCTGAGGGATGTGAAGTAAGCACTGGGGTTGCCATCAGGATTAGGCTGCCTGGAATGTCCTGGGATTTTAATCAGTTGTGAGGACTTTACTTCTCTGGTAAATATTATGTTTCTCCTGAGGCAGATATATAAACTGCCATTTTATGCTCTGAAAGACTGGAATAAATACCAATGTCTGGTTGAAGGGCCAGGATCTCTCCTACATACAAAGTCAGGTTTCAGGAACAAATTCAACATCTTTATGCAGTTTGATCAAATTACACTTCAATGGTGGATGAAATGGTCTTCCATATAGGATTCGAGAAAGACTTACAACCATGGTTACATTTAAGATAACTGAAGCAATTGGCCCTGACTCTGTAATTCACTGTATGTAGGCACACTGCTGCCCAATAAAATTCACGGAGAACATGTTCCCATTTAAATCCATGACCTGGCTAAGAAAGTTCAAAAGTTCAATGCAGAGTCTAATTATTAAAGTAAGAGACCTAATGTTGGGTGCTCAGTTCCATATTTGGGCTCTGAAATCAAAAAACTGGTGTGACCAAATAGAAAAAGACTAAAAGCGTTGGCTGTGCAATGACTGGCTAGATATAAAAGATCATAAATATTTGAAGGCTACCAACCCCAGAAAGAGAGAAGAGATATTAGGAATAATAGACTGGTGTATAATTAGGAGACATCTACAACATCAGATAGAGCCTATATGCAACAGTAGATACCATGGATCAGCACATATTCCTGTCTTGCCTCCTAGAAGCTGCAGTGCAGAACAGAAACAATCTGACATGGTTCAAGTGGGTCATTAATAGGTTGGTGGCCTATTGCTGGAGTGGATGGGTGAGGTCTTGAGGCCTGCATTTTGCAGGAGGTCAGACTCAATGATCGTACTGGTCCCTTCTGACCTTAAAGTCTATGAGTCTAAGTGCTTCCTCTTGGGATCAAACCCAGATAGATTTTATGGACACCTGATCCTTCACCTGCAAGATCCTAAGCTTGGGAATCCCCCAAGGCTCAGTCACTCCAATACACTGTTCTGCATCTCTCTGAAGCCTTTGGAAGAGCTGGTGTGATAATACAGGCTGAAGCCCCAACAGTATGCAGGAGAAACCCAACTCTGGGCACCTCTGCTATATCAAACATCCTCTCCTAGTTTTCCAGTGGTTAGCCAAAATCAGCACCAGCAGATATGATGCTGGTTTAAAAAAAAAGTGCTTCAAAGTACCTACATCTTCTGTGAGACCTCCCCTTATTAAGAACACATACCTTCAGATTGCTCCATTATTCTGCAGTCTTGGAGTCCTTGGGCTACCTAAAGAGCTAGAGAGGAAAAAATACCAGCATCTATATGCCAGAATAATGTCCTTGGGCCTATTAGACACAGACCTAGCTATATTTTCACAACCTTCAGGTTTAACTATTCTAACTTGTCATTGAGGGGGGATTTGATAGCAACCTTCAACTACTTGAAGGGGTGCTCAAAAGAGGAGGGAGCTAAGCTGTTCTTGGTGGTAACAGAGGACAGAACAAGGAGCAATGGTTTCAAATTACAGCTGAGATGATCAAGCTTGGATATGAGGAAAAGCTTTCTCACTAGGAGGGTGGTGAAGCATTGGAATGGGTTACCTAGGGAGGTGGTGGAATCTCTGTCTTTGGAGATATTTAAGGCCCGCTTAGACAAAACCCTGGCTGGGATGATTTAGTGGGAGTGGTCCTGCTTTTAGCAGGGGGTTGGACTAGATGACCTCATGAGCTCCCTTCCAGCCCTATGATTCTATCTAAGAATAAATACCCCATCCCCTGAAAAAAGCTTAAAAGGGTAGGTAGGAAATGCAGCAACCTTTCTGTGTAGTCATACAGATTGCCATGAATCCCTCACCCCATCCTCTGTCCGGTAATCACTGTGGAGCAGTATGACTTCGTATTGCAGAAGGATAGTGCCACCCTGCTCACAGCACACATCAGACAGGGGTGCTGAACTCCTGGTCCAGTTTAAACCAAGGGGTTTCCTGCTCCTCAGAGATGATTCTCCACACATGAGCCGCAGGAAAGCACCCAACCAAGGCCTTGTGCACACTGCAAAGTTATTGCGCGATAAAGCCCTTTATTGCGCGATAAC
>ML685899.1:6194668-6245167 GCA_007922175.1 Pelusios castaneus | reverse complement strand
CTCTCTCTCTCTCTCTCTCTCTCTCTCTCTCTCTCTCTCTCTCTCTCTGGTCAGAAAAGATGTGGGGTGAGTTGCCATAGCAATTTTATTTATTCATTTAAAAAAAATTCAAATATTGAAAATTATCAGCCAAAACCTAAATATTTGGATTCAGTAATGCCACCACATTGCCTCCTCTGAGTTCTTTGTACTCTGGCAGACTGTGCCTCCCCAATATGTTACAGTCTTCCCCCTTTGCTAAGCTGCCACTTAAATTTAACTTGGCCAAATTTGGGCTAATTTTCACAGGGATGGCAAGAGGCACATCCTTGACACAGCAGCCATACCTGTTAGATTTCAAGTCCTTGCTCCAAAGCATGGAAGCTTGAAAATGTATAGCCTCCCACTGGATGCCCCCTTGTGACCTCAGAGCAGTCCTCAAGTCCTAATTCATCAGATAAACTCAGTAAAGCCTTTTGATGTGATTAATTTATTACCAAAACTCCCATTACCAGAATCCCACCCAGCACAGTGTCCAAACAATACATTTCTTCCAACAGTCCCACACCAAGTACATCCCTGGCATCTCACAATGTGCCTCAGCTGTCATGTATGACTCCAGCATCTCTTCCCAGCCCCTATAGCTCGGGTGTTTTCTTCCCAGGTAGGGTTCCGTCTCCTGCCTGGAGACACCTATGGACTCATCCCTCCAGCACCCCCAGACCTCAGCCCACTCTGGCCCTCTGGCTTTAGCTTTCTGCTTCAGAGACCCAGGCGGCCTCTTTCTCTGCTGCTGTCAACATGGCTGATCCCTTCACTGCCTTCTGTTTTCATCAGCCTGACTGGGCTCCCAGGAACTCTAACTGCTGCCTCCAGGGGCCTCCCCTCCCAGCTCTCCTCCTCCTCCTCCGAGCTCTCTCAGGACTATTTCCTTTTCTAAACTCAGGGGTCTAAAACTCCCCCCCTTCACTTTTCCTCTGGATTCTGGACTATAGGTTCTGAACTCTCCTTTATCAATCCCAGGGGCAGCCCCACGCCTCTCATTTCACCAAACAAGGTCATCCCTGCATTGGAATAGTAGAGCTAAGCCCAATGGGACCCAGCTGTCCTGTTACAAAGCTCTCTTACTTTTTTTCAAAGAAAAAGTCACCAGATTTTTTCTTTTCACATGGAGAATACAATTTATTTCCCCCTCTAGCCTCATTCTCAGAAATGGCTGTGCCATTTTGGCTGAAATTTTAAAAACAACAATAACAACTACCTGAAGCAGTCACCTGGCACATAAAATTCCAGCCAATTGTTTAGCAAAGTTATAAGCATCTGAAAGCCAGTTTTTATTGTGAGGCCAGACAACTTTAATAGTAGGCTATACTACCAGAGCCACTTATAATACCACATTTAAATGATGCTTTCCAGATGTTTTGTGGTGATTTGCACCTTTTTCTAACCCTCTTGGCATTGCCCTGTCTGAGAGGGGGTTATGAGAGGAGATCAATCTGCTCTGATCTGGCAGTGGCTGACCCAAATCCTCTGTGGCACGTTTATCCTCCTACAGGAGTGTGTAAATGGTCTGTACATTGAGGCTAGGCCTCCATGTAGAGCTAGGGACGTGGTCAGCTCAGCCATACATATCCTTGCTCATGCTGATCAAACTAGTGTGTTAAAAATAGTAGACTACATGCAGCAGTATGGACACCGATGGGCAGTGGCCCAGGCTAGCCTCCCTGAGTAGGTACCCATGTGGTCCAGGCAGGTTTGTACATGAGGCAGCTCATTCATGATGCTGCTGCCCACGTTATTGTGACTGCTATTTTTAGCATGCTAGCTTGGCGACACACTAGCACAAATATGGCTACCCAGGCCAGGAATCACCCTTCCGGCTCTAAGTGTTGGTGCAGCATTGTTGAACTGCATAGCTCTACAATACCTAAACATATTTCTGCTCTGCAAACCAATATCTGAGCTTCCTTTCTGTCACTCTTTGACCTTTCTGGGATTGCTCTGCTGCCTAGCAGATGCACAGTGGACTTTTAGTCCACTGCTTTCCAGAGTACTTTGCAAAGGCTGTGAACATATTCATTCAAATTGCATCCCTGGACCACATTCTCAGATGAAATTGGCCTCTCATACTTATACAGAGCACTAAAGAGCTTTGAAAGGGATATAACCCCTGTCCCCAGGCTTCATGGCATAAGCCAATCTCAGATTTATGGGGTTAGGAAGAAACTTTTTCTGAGGGTAAATTGCTACATAACTGACTACTAAGCGCATTACTGCACTTTGCAGTGAAGTATTTGGAGGGGCCAGTGTTAGGGACAGGACAGTCGAAAAGTTAGTCTATGGGTCGGATCTAGACAATTCAGAGGGATTTTCAGTCTGGGACAATCTTTTACTCCTTTCACTAGGAGCTGGTCTACACTGAAAACTATGCCAGCATAGTTGACTCTCTCACAGGTGAGAAAAATCCACACCCCTGAGAAGCATAGCTATGCCAACCCATCCTCCCCTGAAGATAGCACTAGGTTTCTTCCCTCAACCTAGGGATGTGGCCTTCAGTGACAAGAGGATCCTGCCATCATTGTCGTGAATGTTTATGCTGAAGTGCTCCAGCTGTGCTGCTGTATCATTGTAAGTGTAAATATAGCCTGAATCTTTGTAAACATAGATCAGTGAAGAAGGGTGTGGTTTTTATCCCCTCCTCCTCTTCTTCACTGTTTAAAATTGTCTTCAACATCTTGAGCAATGTAAGCAATATTCCTTTAGTGGGAAACCAGATGGAGTTCATCTGAAATAAACCTTGCTATATCAGTAGTTACTGGAGATAATTTGACCTAACAAAAGGAAATTATGTATGATTTTTACTTTTATTTCTTTTCTCTACATACTCGCTACAGTATACATGATAATTCATGCCAAGAGAGGGAGGGTGAGATCACACATAATTCAAACCATTTTGAAGGAAATGGACTCTTGGAGGTGCGCTGAATAGAAAAGAAAATTGTTAATAGTTGAAAAATGGCCAAATGTTCCTTTTTGAAAAGTCGATGTGAAACAATTATAACCAGTAGTGCTAATATTGTCAGTTTAGACATTCTTTTAGTTAGGCTGACTGGGGGAAAAAATCCATTTGCCAAATGTAGTCTTTTAAAAAAATAAAGAAGTAGCATTTTGTAAGATCAAAAGACTCATGGCACAAATTAAACACACGTCTAGGTTGCATGTCTCCATGACTTTTCATGTACACAGAATTGACTTGATGTTACCTGTTTCAAATGTGCACTGATGTCTCCTTTGAGCATGTTTATATATATATATATACAAAAAAAAAAAAAAAAAAAAAAAAATATCCTATCTTGCTTTCCTTAGAGAATAGTACACATACATTAGGGAACTTTGTTCCTGATGTATCTGCTTTAGTATAACATGTTTCCATAACTGTATTATTAGTTTTGTCCAGCCTACAGTAAAAAGCTATTCTGTAGCTGGCATCCTAGTGTTAGGTCATATTAAAACCATCTGTAACAAATCTTTATTTGCAGTTACTTTGGTGTTCAAATTTCAGTCTCCACTCCACCTGTCATCAATGTTTATCCTCATAAACTTTCACAGCTTCTTTTATTCTTACAAACCCCCCTTCCCTCATCTCCCAGAAACCTTTTTCTGGATTGTTGGCAATCTTGCTCTTATTTTTCTAGCAAAATTTCTCTCTTTTTGATATAGCAAAGGCACAGGGTTAATGAATCCATATCTACTATATCTGTGGAGGAATTAAAAAGTCCTTTTTGATGTGATCTTAAAGGGAAAATAGCTCCGTTGTTAAAAGTGATTCTGTATTAACTTTGGCATGGGATAATGGATTGTCATATTTAATATGTAATGTACCTTTCTATGAGTTGGTACAAGTATGCTTTTGTTTTCACTCTGGTAAATAATTCTTTTTGAACTTATTAATAGCTATTTAGGCAGAACGCTGACAAATTATAAAGGTAAATTCACTATAATCTATTTGGCAGGCTGGTTACTCTATAGTACAGCCAATTGCTTTGAGTATTGCCAGTTACATACAACAGGGAAGTATAATTAAAAACATGTGTAATTAAGTGGGCAGCAAATAAATTTGGGTATAATTACATCGGAGCAGATCAAGTAAAATATGTCACCCATTTGAAAGCATGTATAAATAAAAGAAATAATTATTTTATTTGCTATCATCCAGTTTTATAATGGTCATACATGAGAGTTTTGTTAGTGGTTGTAGAAATAAGCTGTTAAACAGTTGTTTCACTAAGAAAACATTATTTTGTACCTCAGAAAAAAATACTTGTTTCAATTTCCAGAGAGGTAGCTGTGTTAGTCTGTGTACAGTAAAAACAACGAGAGTCCTGTGGCACCTTAAAGACCAGGGGCATTGCTGCCCCAAACATTCAGGGCACAGGCCCATCTCCCTTCCACCTTGCCAGCCATGGGCCCAATCTGCTGGCAGCTGCAGGCCCAATCTGGCTGGTCCCCCCAAGCAGCCCCCGCCCCCAGGCAAGAGCACTGGCCCCCAAACCGGCTGCCCCCTGCCCAGCCAGCCAGGACCACCTCCTCCCCCGCCCCTCTGGGCCTCAGCAAGCTAGCTAGCCCCCCAGTCAACCAGCCCTGCCAAGCGAGCTGTCCCCCCAGCCAAGCTGGCCGGGCAGGCCCCCAGCCAATGAGGCCCTGAGCCGGCCATCATGCCAGACTGGCGCAGGCAGCTCTAGATTCCTCACCCCTGCTCCCAGGGCCCACCACCATTCCAGGGCTGCTCCCACTCAGGCCAGGCCCCCCACCCCTCCACTCTTCCTGGCCCTCCAAGCCCATCCCCATGCCTAGCTCCCGAAGCCCACCAGCAATTACCATTGCTGGAGTAGCGTGGGAGCACTGGGTTGAATTTTCCACTTTGCTCTGCCCTGGGTGAGAGTCTGGAGCGCAGCAGGGTGAGAGATTTAAAATGGCCCTGCTGGCCCCAGGTGACTTGGGGCACTGCTCGGTACAACTGGGACCCAGGCCCCATGTGCCCAGTAGAAGTGATGCCCCTGTTAAAGACTAACAAATTTCTTCGGGCATAAGCTTTTTTCGTTGGCTCCAACCTACTTCATCAGATGCATCGTGGATTGGAGCCTACGAAAGCTTATGCCCGAAGATATTTGTTAGTCTTTAAGGTTCCACAAGACTCTCATTGTTATACTTGTTTCAGTTATTAATCAAATACATCCAGGTCTATTAAAAAAAATCCTCTGGAGATCTTAGAAAACAATTTACATGTTCTTTGCCAGCATTTACCCTCTTGTCTTCTAGAGTTGTTAGATGATCCTAGAGAACCTCTTATAAGAACACACTGGAATTTTTGGTTAAACACAACATTTAGAAATTCTATGTTCAAAGGAGTCCCCTTTATACTTAATACTGTGTGCTTGGCTACAGTTTAGGCTGTGGGGACCGAAACTATCTCAAGATATTATACTGCATCCCATCTTCTACATGTCTTTGAGTAGTCTCCAAATACACTTGATGGTAATAGAATTTTTTGGAACTTCACTGAGTCTCCGGCACTTCTCCCTTTACAGGGTAAATATCTCTTCTTGGATTAGGGTTTTTGTTTTTTCTTTTTCTTTTTTTAGATTATATTCATTTTCTAATATAGAAATATAGATTCATTTTAATTAGTATTTGGTAATTTAATTAGTATTCTTTTCAATTTAATTAAGTAACTGTTGACTCGGGACAAGAGGATGTCAATGAGGTTTTGCAGCATTTCCTGAAGATAGGTACATCTAGTCTCTGACCAGTCTCTTCTGGAAGCATGTTCCATGGTCTGCTCTCCTTGAATGGGAACATGTTGTCCCCAGATCTTATATGCTTTCTCCAAGACTATGTGAGCTGATGGGTCCCAGAGGAGTGCAGCTGTTGCTGTGGTTCATAAATCAAAAACGGAGTCTTTAATGTAGCAATCCATTAATTGCTTTAAAGATTAGGACCAAAGCCTTAAACTGGCATTGGAAGCTAGTAGTGGGAGTGGAACATAGGCGTGATGTGTTCACAGGAGTCTGTAACACGTCACATTCGGTCCCAGCTGGACCCTGTGCATCATCTGCAGATGCAGCTTCAAATACAGTGAATTTCAGTAACCCAGTGTTGAGGTAACAAATGTTAGCATTAGAGAGAGTATTCTATATTTAGGGCATGCAGCACTAACTATTATAAAAGTTTCTTGCAACCTCTTTTCCTAAAACCTATGTTATCTGCATCAGATTTATTAAATTCATCAGGAAGAGAGCCATGAAGCCAGAGAAGCACCTTTTCTTTGCCCGTGCAATTCAGTTCAGGTTTAGCTGAGTTATAAACTATTAAAAGTTGCTATTTCCCTTCTTTTACTTGAATTCTTCAGGAACATTTTGTCAGCCATCCAAAATAATAATTGAACAAGAATGTTCTAAAGGACCAGGCCCATGCTTCAACCAAAGCAGCAGCAGAACATTATTATTACTCTGTATTTTCTACAGGACTTCTGTCTGATTCCATGTGTAATTTGGGTACACAAGGGGCAAAATTAAGATTACCTAGGCAACCATAAATCTAGCATTTCCTTACTTTCGAGTATTAGATTTGCAGCCTAAATAACTTTCTTTTAATATCATTTTGGATGTAGTTAATATTCATGATGGCTGACTGCTTACCTTTGTAAAATAAGTTGGCGTTTCTCAGAAGTCAGCAATCCACATCACAGCAAGAGCTGGGCTGAACCAAAATCCAAGACCTGCGTACCTCTAAATTGATACAATTCCAATCTAGATGAACATTGTGTGGGGGGTATCTATCTCTGTACTTGGCTGAGCCATAGCCTGGGGTCCAAGTGTCCTTGAACTTGTAAGTTCTGTTACATCTCAGATCCATCTCTAACCATTGGAGTCAACATTTATGACAAATTAGGAAAGGGTGCTCCTAAACATTTATGACTTGTATACACAGTCACCTTGCCACAGTTAGGCTGCGTCTACACTGGTAAATTAAGTCGACTTAAGCTTGCTTAAGTCGACTTAATTTACCCTGCGTCTACACTACAGTTTCCTTAAGTCGACTTAAGCAGCTTGCTTAAGTCGACTTAAGGAAAATAAAGTCGACTTCATTAAAATTAAGTCGACTTTATAAAACCTGCTTTTTAGTAGACCCAAGGCTTAAGTCGATTCCCTAGAGTCGACTTAAGCCAGTGTAGCCGTGGGGTAGCCCTAAGTCGACCTAGGGCTACCCCAGGGCTACATCAATGCCCTCCCTGCCGGTGGAGGCACAGGGATAGCCTGGCATGCCCCCCCATCTGGCAGGGCAGAGCCCTGCCCACCCTTCCCCTATGCCCTGCCAGGGTCCCTGACCCCCTTTGCCCCATTGTACCTAGGTACAATGGGGCAAAGGCTGAGCCCCCTGGCATTGGTCAAGGGGTGCCTCCCGTGCCCACGTGGACCTGCCCTAGGTCCCCCTAGCCCCACAAAGTTGACATAGAGCATCCAATGACTTAAATTCCCCAGTGTAGACATAGCCTTAGAGTCCAAATGTCTCAAGATAGACCTTTCATTACACAGAACGGGAGTACATGAAGCTGGAGGAAGCTATCTAACACAGTGTTAATAAAATAACCTTGATGAGAGGATCCTCAGCAACCTGCCATCCACCAAAAGAAACATGATCAGATATTAAGAAGAATACATCATGATGTACACAGAGTAAGTTTTCCTGCACTTGTGTTAGAGAGTGTACACGTGTGGAGGCCAATGTGCTGCCATTCAGGCTCTAGGCAATGCCCGTGAGTTAGCAGTCAGGAGGAAAGCTGTTATGTTGAACTCCTGTACAGTTTACAGTCCCTTTTTGTTTTGTTTTGTTTTTCCTTGAGGTGTTTCTGCGTTTTCCAAAGTGGAACATCCTTGGTAAGTAATAAAGTGATACCAGATGTGCTGACGGTGTCCCCTTAGTGTGAAATGACTACAGGTCTATTCAGGATTTTCCATCGTCTTTCATTTTCTGCTGCAAAACTTTTTTTCTGTTAGATTTAGTGAAGACACTGATTGAACAATCACTGCAGTGTCTGCTACACAATATTCCATTGAGAGGCACAAAAAGACTTTTTGGAGTGAAATAAAGTTGCAAGGAACAATGTGCCAAGCATCATGTTATACAATTCAGTTCTGTAGTGAACTGCAGGCACAACAGAAAATTTAAACTCATTTCTCTGAATTGCTGATTTTTTTAACTCATTTAAACCTTCACTTATTACCATGTCAGAATCTGTAGGGGCTTTAAAGCTATTTCTCCCTATTGATTCTACTGATTCAGTTTTATTCTGGTTACATTAATTGTTAATTGCAGGGTTGCAGTTGGCCAGTACAACGGGGGATGGGGTGGGAAATGAAACATTGGAGAGCAATGAAGAGCTTTGTTTCTCTTAATTAGCTTACTTTACATCAGAGGACATGGTGGTGGCAACCTTGAAAATATCTAGGTCTGAAATTTTCAGTAGTGATCTTTTTTTCTGGCCCATCTTGAGACTCTTTAAAGAGGCTTGCTTTTCAGAGGGTGTATGCTTTTCACTTCTTCCGCAATACATTATAGCACATGGTTAACTAATTTGTCTTACAATCTTGTAGGCTAATATGCACTTTGTTAGACATTATGTTAGACCACAGTCCGAACTCCTAAACTATAAATTGTGATGATAAACCTTGTCTTAGATAGCGAATATTTGCAGAGTGGGTCCATATAATGTAAGAGAAAAGGTTTTAAATTTTCTGATGTCCTAAATAGAACCATTAAACATTTCAGAAAGATTCCTACAGTAATAAATGATTTTAGATTACTGACACAGAAATAAAATGTTCATTTGTCAGAAAATGAACATTCTGCTGTACTGCAAGAATAACAGCTTCAATATTATCCATACAGTATATTTTCCATTCTGGTATATGTTGTTGTTCTTTCAAGTAGGATCTGGGGAATAGTTAATAAGCACATGTTTTCTCTCAGTGTTTCCAGGGCTACCCAGTGTAGCAGAGCTAGCTAGCAACTCGCATTCCTGCGTCAAACTGTCGTACAGTGCTGAATGAAATGGGACACTCTTGCAACTATTTTTTCAATCACTTTCCCAATATCACTAAATGCTGGTGCTTGTTTTGATCATCACCATTAGTTCACCTAGACAGCAAAGGTCCGTTTCAACAATCCGCAGCAATGTGTCATACCAAGTGAGCGGTCCCAACTAAAAAAAAAGCAACATTTCCTAGAATGATGTAAATGAGCTGCTTGATCACCGTCTTTTGGGAACAAATAAATAATTTTTATTATTAAGCAATGACTGCTGCATAATTACATCAACCTCTTTGTTATATCCCTCCAGTCAGTTTGTTGTAGCTATCTATTGTCTCTCTTCTTACACTACAATTGCAAACTCTTCTAGGGAGCAAAGTGCAATGCAAATTATTATTAAAAATATTCTTCAATCAATAATAATGTATGAAATGATGCAAAAAATATCTGAATTCACCTTTTATGAAGTTTCTAAATTTTATTTTTAAAGGTATTTTTGCACATAGTTCCTGCTGTCAGCCAAGGAAATGGAAACAGAAATGTGACACTGTCAGACAGCAGAATCTTACAGCCTGCATAGAGATTTTTTCTCCTTTTGCAAACATGTAATCTTCAATTTGATTTTCAGATAAATTAAACAAAGCATCTAAGATGCTTTTCAAAACCTGTAGATCCTCTCCTATTGCTACTCCATCCATGTTGACCTTTGCCTTGCTGATTTTTTAAAATTTATTTTTATTTTTCAATCATCGGTGCACTCTTTATTTCGACATTTTGTCAGAAAACAAGCCTCTATATTTATAACACAGAAGAGCACATTGTGGACATTTTTAGTCCTTTGACATCATGGAGGAGGGAAGGGAAGGGAAGCAAATGTGACAAACACAAGGTCTTTAATGCTAGGTTTGTTACTGCTTTGAGTGCCCTAAGGGTTAATGCAACAGTTTTAAGTCCTTCAATCACATCCACCCTCATCTAGTGAATACTTCCAAATAATCCCTTTATAATAGAGCCGTTTCCACAGATTGTATCTAACCCATGCATTAACGGGGGCCCATTGGTGTCAAGCATTTCAACCAATATGGGCCAGCCAGGTGCCCTGGGCGCGCGTCTTGCTAACCATATACGTTAATGATCTTTTGCCCCTCTGACTTTGCTCCCCTGCTGCAAGGACAAAATTAAACTACTGCGGATGGCAAAATAGTTATTTGATGCCCAGGCAATTGCATACTTCCAAAACTCTCCATCCCGGAAGGCCAGATGGACTTTATAGAAACCAGACCCAGGGCACAGTTTTAATTATCATAGTCCTGTCAGAAATGAGTGAAATTCTGAATGACTGCATGAAACAAACCAAAAGCCTTACACATGGATTTTTTCCTCAATAAAATTTTATGGCTTCTTAAAGAAACAGCATTCATATATTTTATGAGGCCTAATCATTCACTAATGCCTATATTAGTGCACCTGTGGCACTCAGCCCTATGGAAATTACAGCACTAGTTTCAGCTATGTTCTTTTGCATGTTATTGAAAACTCCTTGTCAAAAATTCAGCATATGTTTTCAAGATAAGTTGGGTTCACTTTAGCTAGTTAGCAATCATTCTAATAAGACAAATGAAAAGAGATTTATGGATATTTATCTGCTGAAAACTGTTTCAATGTTATATGAATAAAATTAGTATTTATAAATACAAGTATTTGCAAAGTTTACTGCGGAACAAACACAGTGAAATTACTTGAAGAGATGAGCACATGTACTAGAGCTAGTCCAATATGAGAAAAAAAATCACTGGATAATTTTTTTCACCAATATCACCATTAAACGAGGAATAATTCTTTGATAACTAGTATTGACTAGTTCTAGAGATGGTCGAGTAACACAAAAAAGTATGTCTTTAATATCTTATTTGTCCGCTAGTAACACTCCTGCAGTTTTAGTGTGTTCCCAACATACTGTTCTCAGATATTTCCTCCACAGTGATGGTAGATGGTCTGTCTAGTCTCCTTTTTGGCCCCTATTTACTCCTTTCTGTCTGTCTATGTATGTAGCCATACATCAGTATGTAGCCAACATGGTGTCAGCCCTAGAGACAAATTTTGGGTTGTGAAGCATATATTTCTGGAGCAGAGAAGGGGTCCATTTGGTTAAGCTTTCAAACCTTGGAACTGAAGCTTAGAATGATGAAACACATGTCTGGTGAGTTCTATCCAGATTTCTGGCCCACCCACACCAAAATATTATAGAGAGCTACCTTTTTCTTGGTGTTCTATTACTTCCATCTTTGGTCCCAAGAGAAACCAAGAAGTATGCAAACAATTAATCAATCACATCAAGCAAACTTTTTCAAGCTACAGGATGATTATTCTAGTTTTGGTTAAAAGTCTGACTTAGTTAATTCTTGTTTTACCAGAGCAGTTGGGCCAAACTGTTTATATCCACTTCAAGATGTTTAATGTTACTAAACAGACAAATTTTAATCCTAACCAAATTTCAGCTGTTTATGGGGAACACCCTGAAAACAAAAGAGCTGTTTGTTTACATTATAGATAGCTGAAGCTTGCTGACTGTGTTGTGATTGATATAAGTCCCCCACCACTCCCCCGGGGGGGGGGAGGGGTGTACAGTATTTTGTGCATTTTGACTGTAGTTTGTGAATATCAACAGCAGGTCAAGAACGTGAGGACCTTATATTGCAGCTATTAAACAGAAGTAATAAATATAGAGTAAGTGGTTTATTTCACTTCTTCCTACTCCTCTTTTAAATCCAGGGTAGACTTGGTGATTAATGATGATTATCATTATCACCAATGGACCATTTCCGAGAGAGATGGGGAAAAATACACAGATACCAACATTACAATCATTTTGAGACAAATAAATTACCAACGGGATAAGTAAACTAGACTCGACCAACAGAGGAAGGAGGTAGCACTAAGGGAATGGATCTTGTTTGGCTGTTAAAGTCACATTCACTAATGAGGTCCACTTCAACAGCGTGCTGACAGTTACAGAACATGCTGGCTGTGTTAGCTTCAGCGCTGCTGGAATGAAGTCAGATTTCTCTCCCTATGTTTTCTCATTACTTCATGCATTTGGCAGCTGCTAACAGACAGGGACAAGCTCAGCCAAAATAAGATGCAGAAACATGGAAAAGACTATTAGTGTGTGCAGACGTTCTGATTGGGGAGGTGGGTGAAGGGGGTAAACAATTGCTTTTATATGTGTTTTCTTTGAATTATCAGACAGGAGGGAGGTTGGGGGTAGGTAGGCTACAATGCATATGCTCCGTTTATTCAGTCTCACTCCTGCTATGCCTCTTGACAGGACTGAAGGGCCTGAGCATGTTTCCTTAGCTTGCTGCTCTTTACTGCTCTGTAGTGTGGTTTTAAAGATACAAAGTGTCCTTTTATTGGATATATTAATTCAAAAAGGGACTAGTGGTAAACTGAGAATATTTGGATAAACTTGTCAGCCCTTAGAACTAGAAAAGGACATTTGTTCTTAAAAAGAAAAAGACCATTACATTACCATAGAATCACTGGATCCAGTCCAGTAAAAACTGAGCTTGGAGTAGAAAAAAATGATTAGGGGTGTCTAATGAAGGATCTTTTACTTCAGATAAAATGTTTATTTTTATTTATTTATTAGAAGGTGAGACCGACATCCTATTGCATACTCTTGTTCTGTGACAGTCTCTTTTAAGAACGTTGTCCATCAACAACAAAAACTTTGTTTAAAGAAAGAGAGAGAGTAAGGAACTCCACACTGGGATTGAACATCTATCTCAGTGACAAGTAAATTGGTCTACAGTATGCATTTCCTTCTACAGCTTCTCAGTGCCTCTGAGGTTATCCTGAGTTGTTTCTTCTCTGGCTACTTAATTGTAAATGACGGGGGACTCTGTGCCCAAAATCAGATGTGTGAAGTCATTGGGATACAACATACTCCACCAATGAGCCTTATAGTAGGTCCTTGGTTGACATGTGCCAGCCCTGAGCAAGCACATTACTATTAGGTAGCATGTAACATGTTTGTGTTTATTAAGTGAGGCTACCAGAAAGAGGAAGGATGGTTAGGGCACTTGGTTAGAACCTGGGAGATCTGGATTCAGTCCCCTGCTCTGCTACAGACTCCCAGTGTGACCTTGGAAAAACCACTGAGGTATGTCTAGACAGCAACTAGGAGCAAGTCTCCCATCCTGGGTAGACAGACTCTCACTAGCTCGGCTGGAACTAGCATATGACAAATAGCAGCATGGACATTGCAGCTCAGGCAGCAGCACAAGCTCTCAGATCCACCCAGTCCCCTGGATCTGAGCTTTGGGGGTGAGCCTAATTCTCTGCTGGAACTGCAATGTCCATATTGTTATTTTTAGTGCATTAACTTCAGCTGATCTAACCTGAGTTTGTCTCCCTGTGTTGGGAGGCTTGCTCCCAGTTGTAGTGCAGACATGCCTATAGCTTCTCTGTGTCCCAGTTGCCCATCTGTAAAATAGGAATAATAACACTGCCCTCCCGTATAGGGGTGCTATTAGGTTAAATACATTAAAGATTGGAAGGGGCTTAGGTCTGCGGTAATGGAGCCGTGTCTCTAGATAGATAGCATTGCTAGAGTACATTCCATCTCATGGCACTTTGTAAACATTTACATAATTGATTGTTTAGAGATTAATGCTCCTCTGATTCTGGGAAAAGAGGGAATGCCAGTTTGGCAGAATTTCCCTCACCTACTCATTTCTTCTACTGATCCCATCAACACCTCTCTATAGTCCATGGCTCAAGATGGGATAAGGTACTCTGCACTAGTTCCACAAAGTTCGTTCTGAGATGACTGATGTCCACTCAGTTGAATGATGGAAAGGCTTCCTTAAGAGGACTTTGGAGCAGTGAGTGGTGGGGATACATGTGGACCTGTCCTATTATGATGGAGCAACATGGAGTCATGGAGTTTTTGATTATGACAGCTCAATGTTTGCACTGATCTTGGGGCATATGTAGCTTCAGGGGAACCAACTCCCTTCCTGTTCCAAGGAGAGGAGAATATAAGGGGGGTGGGTGGTTCTGATTTAGCCATGCTTAGCTTTCAAGATTTGTGAATCACAAGAGTGAAGACGGGAGCTGAAGTCATGTAGGGTCACTAGCATGCTGCTTTTATAATATATTTAAATGTAAAATGTAAAAAGATACATGCAGTATAAATCCTTTCCTTGAATTTATTTCTGTTTAATCACTTATGAAAGTTTTACTGACTTCATGTAACAGATTTGCTAACCACCCATAAACCATGTTTTGCTGCTTTAATTAAACCATTTCTATCCATGAGGTTTTATTCACAAACTGACAACATCAATATAAACATATCTCTGGCAGAGTAATTAATAAAAGCAGGCAGCTCATGGAGAAAACACATGTGTTGTATCATCCTTGTAGATTCTGCTATTGTATTGTTCTTTCAAAAAGTCAAGAAATGTCTCAGTTAAAATGCTATGTGGCTTATGAACACCCATATTTAATTTGGGATAATTGATTCTGTTATGTTCATCCTTGAGAACAGATGGTGCTGCCAAATACATACGAGAATCATTTATACCATGGAAATACTATACAATTAGATTTTTAAATGCTATAGGATTAGGTTTTAATAAATGGTTTCAACAGAATTTCAGGGTATGAATAGATGCTTCTATTTACTATGTATATCTTTTCAAAGGGAATTTAGGTAATATTGTCAAGAATATGTTTTTAATTTCTCATTATTTCAATTAATAGTGTTTGTGTTTTGCATGCTGAAGAATTGCTAAAGGAATAGGTATTTAATTTTTTCCTCTTTATAATTCATATCATGATTTTGTTATATCTTGAAAGAAGGTAGGGAATGCTTAATCTTGGATGCTATCCAATGTCTTTTATTTAACAAAATAGTATGTCAAAATAATGCCACAAGGAAGTTGGCCAAATATTGTTCCCAACTGCAAAGGGGTCAGTGAAGGCTTTCTGGCTAACCTGCAAATTACCTGGTTATTCCTTATGGATTTTCCCAATATTTTTTTCGAATCTTGAAATGGTTATTGTCTTGAAGATGTTTGAGAACCACATTTAGGTTTACATACAATTAATCTTTTCCCCTCCTCATTTAACAATTTAACATTTTCTTACACCTTTTCTTTTCTGACCTGTTGACTTCGGGCTTGTCTTGTGCATGGCAGACTTGGCTTTTTTCAGACTGCAAGCTTTTGGGGGCAGAGAACATATCTTGTTTAAGAGCTCAGACACCATGTGATGGTATAGAAACCCAGGCAGACATATAAATTTGTTTTAAAATAAAGTATAATATACCAATAATGAGAAATAAATCCTGTGAAATAGGCAACCATTAACCCCCTTTTACAAGTGAGAAAATGGAGGCACCAAGAAGTTAGGTGACTTGCTGCTAAGTAAGGGTGAATCTACACTTGTAAATTAAGTCGACTTAAGCAGGCTTAAGTCGACTTAATTTACTCTGCGTCTACACAACAGTTTTCTTAAGTCAACTTAAGCTGCTGCTTAAGTCGACCTAAGGAAATTTTAAATCAACTTATTAAGACCTGCTTTTACTTCGACTTACTGGCTAAGTCTACTTTATTAAGTCGACTTAAGCCAGTGTAGACGCAGAGAAGCCCTAAGTCGACTTAAAGTTGACTTAAAGGGCCCCCCAGGGCTCCTTCACTGACCTCCCTGCCAGGATGCCTGGCACAGCCAGAGCCTGGCATGCCCACCCACAGGGCAGGACACAGCCCTGCCCACCCCGCTCCTATACCCTGCCCCTGTCCCTGTCCTGCTCAGCCCCCATGTACCTTGGTACAATGGGGAAAATGCTGAGTTCCCTGGCACTTTTAAAGGGGTGCCCCCCCTCCTACCATGGACTACTCCCAGGTCCACCTAGCCCCCACAAGTCGACTTAGGCGTCCAGTGTGGACGTTCTAAGTTGATTTGGCAAGATCGACTTCAAGTCAACCTAAATTTACAGTGTAGACATGCAAAGTCAACTTAACAAAGTTGACTTACTTGAACAAGTGTAGACATAGCCTAAGTTATCAGCAGAGCCAAGAGAACTATCCAGGATTGCTGATTTATAGTTCCTTATTGTAATCACAGAATATGTTTCCTTCATTATGTTAGGACAGATGTAAAATTAATACCTGCATGTTAACTTTTAACTCCATCAGCGGGACAGATGTCTGTCTCTGCAACATCTTAGCAATAGCCATTAGCTGTTGGTTTTCTTTTCTGGTTAATTTCTGGCCTCAAATCAGTGAATTTTAGAAATGAAAGAAGAATTTCCCATTGGATTAGAACAATGATAAAATAGACCAAAATAACGAATTTATTTGCCTGGCAAGTGTGTCTTTAAGATTGAGAGAAATAAGCCCACAGAGGAAAGGAAGTTATGTGTTGAAACTGTCAGATTCCCTGTAATCCAAACCTGCCTTGCCTTCGCAATTGCAACATATATGGTATGTCAGATTACATATTGCTCTGAGACCCCTATCAGTGGATCAACTGGGCTGCAATGTCTCAGCACAATAAACCTAGGCCATGATATTGGTGCACCTTTAGTGTTGACCTTTTATTCTGGGTTTATAATTAAGATTTTGCCTTAAAGATGTCACATTAAACCATCTTTTGCCACAGAGATGAGATTCCTGTGCTACCAGACCTTGCTTAGAGTTTCTAAATATGTTTCTCAAAATACCCAAAGGGCAGATTATTCATGGAAATTACTTCCTTAGAATATATAGTTTTATATTTAAACCTGGCCTGAGCTAAACTTCATCCTGAAGGCACTGGAGATCAGACATGCAACTTACTTTTGTACTGCTTTATAACTAAAAACACACTTCCTGATGGCTGACAAGATATTTGCTTGGTTTCCTAAGGCTGAGAGCTCACATCCAAACCACCAAGCGTTATAATGAAGTAAAATCAGTCCTCCATTAGTATAATTTAGATTAGAGCATCAAATATGGATTAAGGGGCAAGCAGGCTGATGAAAAAACAAAAGGAGCAACTATCTGCTATAGCTTGACTATCTGGTAAAGAAGGGAGGATATGTCTGTCACTCTTCAAGAGATGTGAACACTAAGAAGGGAGGAGAGTATACTAGAGGATAAGGTTTGTAAGCAATCTGAGGCAGGGACTACCATCTTTATTACTTATCTGAACAGTGCTTACTACAAAGAGGGTTTGAGCTTCTGCTGGAGGCTAGGGACAAACATAACAGAATAATAATGGGAAGCAGTAAAGGCATGACATTGGATGAAGGAATTTTGAGGTTGAATGTCAGGAAAGAGGTCTATCTGAGTGTGAAAGTCTCCCTGTGGAAGTGGTGAAAACACCACTGCTGGAGTCATTTAAAATTAAACTAGAAAAATCATTGGAGAATGTACTGTGAGGAATAAAGCTCTCTTGGCAGGGAGATGGACCAGATGTCCTAACAGGTCTTTGCCATCTTGAACTATTATGAAAGAGAAACAGACGCAGCATAGGACTTTGAGAGTATTTCCTAAAGGGCCAATAACAGGACGGATGTAGTCTTCCGATTCAATGGGTACATGATACTAAACTGCTGGGAGGGATGAGCAGCAACCACTTCCAGCAACGCCCTTCACGCTCACCCTGCTACTCTAATCCTGACCCCCATGAGGAGGGGAGGTCTGAGTTGCGGGGCTGGTGGCTCCTGTCTCATGGGACTGAATCCAGCTCCCCAATTTAGGTGTTCTGCCCTGGTGCATGGGAATGCAGTGCCACTCCAGCTTTGCCCTGGCTCCCCCTCCATCAAGGGCAGCTGGGCCTAAACCTCTTACTCAGGTTTGGCCCACCCCAGTCCTCCATCATGAGGGAAGGATGCCAAGTCAGTCCTGAGCAGCATGCACATTAAAATTAGAGATGCGCAAGTATATGAATACCTCTGAATCACCCTGCAATATGCATGCTCTCAGGCCTGGTCTATACTACGGGGCCAAGTTGGTGGGAGGTACGCCATCTGTGTGCTGCAGAATGCGTATCTTCTGTCAATTTAGTTACTCTTACTTACCGCACTGTCTTCACTCAGCTGTGTCAACTTGAAGTGCTCTCTGGTTGATGCAGCCTTACTCTACTTGAAGGGGTGGAGTTACTGAGTCGACTGGAGAACACTTCCGGGTCTGCACTGGCTGCTCAATCGATCCCAGTTTCTTAAGTATAGAAAAGGCCTCAATATGAAGGTGTTGTCCCAGCAGGTACTGTCATAGGCAGCATGGTGTTGACTGTGCCAGTGGGTTACAGATAATGGCATATTATCTGTGGGTCACATGCATATCAGTCCTTACACCTTTTCTTTTCAGATACCTTTAAAATGCATCCGGACAAGTTTGGGTATCTCTACTTTAGGAGTCAAAAAAAGTTGTCTGGAAACACTGGAAAAGGTGGAAAACCTGATGAAAAATACAAAAGAAATTCTCTCGCAATTCGATTACTTCCTTTGGGAGTCAGAAGGACTTAGAGAAGGGGACTAGAAGTTAGGACTCCTGTGTCCACAACTGATTATCTGTGTGACCGTGAAGGCAAATCACTTCACTTGCCATATCTCACTGTATGTGCAGCTGGTCAGTGAGAATAGTACTTACCTGAGAGGCATCTAGAGAGTGTTAATTAATTTACTTCCACAAGGAGGTTTTAAATCCCCCCATTCTAGGCACTGCATAAGAATAAAGAGTTGAAATAAACCATTTAGGACAGTGGTGTGCAGCCTAGGGCCAGTGAGCTGCCTCTGACCTAGGGGGCTCTAAATAGTAGTTCTCAAGGGCAATGCTTTTAATCAGGAAATGTGTATTTGATTGTGAATGGAAAAGACGCTCCCTGTAATATGTGAAGGGTATGAAGCAGCAACTGTTTCCCATTGCTTCCCCTGCAGCTGCAGGAGCAGCTCTCAGATGGAACCCCAGTGATCTGAGCAGCTGCTGTCACTTCTTTGCTGCAGCTGATCCCCAGCTCCTTCATCAGCCCTGCACTGCAGGGAGCAGCATGGAGAAAGTAACTCTGGTTGCTCCAGGAACTACTTCTCTATTGGGCTGTGGAAGCACCAAGGAAAGCAGGGTAGATGCTTGACTGGAGCATTTTCACAGAGCCAAATAGGTGCCCTAACACCAGATTTCTTCCCCAACAAGCCCTCAGAGCCACTAAGGGCAGCCCAAGAGGGGGAAAGAGCAGAATTTGAGTACCAACAAACAGCTACAACTGCTTGATTCTCTGCCCCAGCCCATCTTTGGGCAGCTTGGAGGCTCTTCAGTCATGTGCCAAAGGCCATGGCCCCTAGGATTTATAGGCCAGCTGGGGATATCCAGAACAAATGCCCTTCAGCCAGGTCTTCTCCCCATCATGACTTACTCCCTGTGCTTTGGGCAAGGGGTAAGGAGAGGTAGGACCTAGATGGTTAGCTCTAGGCCTGCTGGGGACTCCAACAGAGAGGGATTTCACAGCAGGTGCCTTCTGTTCTCATTGCACTGCCCAGTCATCACAAAGGGAGTAGAAGAGGACAGCGAATCTGTCCTCAGTGATTGACTGTGGACCCTTGATCCTTCTGAAATATGTTCTGCTCGGGGCTTGAAAGGGCTGCATACCACTGGCCTAAACAGTATCAGATCTGCTCAACTGTTATGGGTACATCGACACAGCACGTGCCTTCCGGCGGCATCAGAACATACTAAGAGAGGGGCAGGAGAAGACTACCAGCCTGAGGGGGACACCAGCCAGGCCTTCCTTGGAGGAGCCGCACCCTGTCAACATGCCTGGCGGCCGCCCTGACCTCAGCTCAGGCCTGCCAGCAGCCAAGGGTTCCCTCAGCTCAGCCCTGCCAGCAGCCAAGGGTTTCCGCTGCGAGGGAGTAAGCCTCCTCTTGGCTCCTCTGCCCCTGCGCTGGGCACAATGAGGGAACTGCAGGGAGCCCAGCCACACAGGGCCAGGCAGCCCTCCATCACCACCATATGCCCTGGCATTCCTGCTCCCTGCCACATCCACCACCCCCACAGTGGGGGAAAGTGGGGAACAGGTCCAAAGACCCCCTCCCACAGGGTGCTGCTGATGGGGGAGGGTCACAAATACAAGTATTAGCCCCCGTGAGCTGGAGACCCGCAGTACATCACTGGGCAGCATTTGGAGTACATGCATGAGGAGCCCACCAGCACGGGTATAAACAGCAATATCGACAATGAGTCATGGTGGTTTAGGCAAGCAAAGGCTGCAGCCGTGTACTCAAGGACACACCTGCTTGCCCAAGCTGAGCCTACCTGTCTACACTGTTTTTAGCTGGGGTGGAGGAGAGCGATAGTGCCTTGCTGCCTCCCTGCTGTTGGAGCCTTTCCCCACCTCAGAAACAGACTCGCTAGTGAGAAGAGGCTCTGGCAGAGAGGAGGCAATGGGGAAAGGCGCTGCTGGCTCTGAGTTTCTGAGCCTTTCCCCGCTGCAGGGTAAGACTCTGGCAGTAGGGAGGCAGCAGGGAAAGACTGTCTTTCCTCGTCTCAGTGAACAGCTCCAGCAGTGGGTTGCTGGAACCTTGCCAGAGCCTTTCATGGACATACATCGCCACACACACCAGTGTGACCAGTGTGGAAGTAGCTCGTGTTTCACTGCAGCATGCAGCCACCCATGCCCCGCTCACCCCTACCACTTGCATGTAGGGGGAAATAGTCCACATGTCAGAAGCCCTGTCCAGCTACCAGCTGAGGTCTATTTTCCCCGTTCATTCAAGGGGTAGAGGTCTGTGTTTTAGCGACAGGAAAATATAGCACTAGCCCCACAGTAACTACAAAGTCATGGCACAATGACAACCACTAATTACTAAGTAGCTACAGATTTGTTACAAGCTTCTTGGGAGTTTTGTTGTTTATCTAAAAGTTCATGGGCAGCTCTTTTGCAGGATCATAATAGCTTCAGCAGGGTAGGAGCCTCTGGTGTTGCTGTGGAACAATTGTGCAGCCTTCATGTTCTCATTTTTGCACCTCCTTTTCAGTTAACATCAAATATAAAGAAAATAACACATTTCAGCTTCATGATCGGTGAGTAGCACATTATTAGTGAGATGGCTGCTTTGTTTGCAAAGCTCTTTAAATAGAGGTCTCTGGGTTCTTATTTCGGTCAACTAAGTTGATCAGGAGAGAAACCTACAATATCCTTTTTTTTTTTTCTTTTCCTGGTGCCAACCAAGTTCACAAAGTCATCTAATTCACACCTTCTAAAGAGCACAAGAATCATCTGCAAAGCAGCTGCCTTACTCATTTCTGGCAAGAAAGGTTTCAAGGACCGTGTTTCCCCCTACATTTGTGGCACCTTTGATAAGGCGGTGTTTCCTGTGTAAATGAAACTTCAAGTCTGATATGCTCAAAGCAATGTCAGCCCTGGGGGAGGTTACTGCTTTTCTTTTCCTTTTTTAAAAAATCTTTCTGTTCACAGTGTGTAAGGTCGTTGCCAAGCTGCAGTAATGTGCAAGCTTTCAGTCTATAATGTTGTGCGATTTAATGTTAGTATGTGGGAGAAAATGTACACTTTTAGATTAACATTTCTAACCTGCTTGAAAGCAGTAGCATACGCTGACGCGAAACTGTAAATCAGAGGCAAGGATGGATTTTAATCTTTCTGCACTGGAAATAGTTCAGTGTTATATGTCTCATCACAGGTCAACACCGTACATGAATTTGCTATATTTATTTATTTTTTTAAATGATGAGTTTGGAGATGGGAAACCTAAGTCCACAGTGCATCCTCCAAGCAAGTACAACATGAATAGTTTGTAGTTGCGCCTCACGGACATAATGACCCTGCCAAGGTGCCTGAAACCATGACTTCAGGGGATAGCCGTAAATGTAGCAGCGAGTGTTCAGTATTCATTACTCAATCCATTTTTGCCCTTTCTGAGTCTCAAAAAGGGTCCTAACATGATGGCTGATTTTGTGACTGAACTTCAGCTGACTTCACAATTGCCACAAAATAATGATAAATGTTGGTCATTTCTCACCTGAATCCCATTTGAACTAGCACATAAGAGTCCACGCCTTTAAATTCCCATGACCAATTACTTTAGCTGTATTGTGCCTCTGTAACTGTGTTTTTTGGTATGAGAGCAGATGTACAGGTGAATTTCAACAGACTGAGACTTAGACAGGGCTTTTCACTGGAATGAATGCAACTACCACCAATAATGTGAAAAAAGTGTCATTCTGCAAAATGACTTTTTCCTTCATCCAGAGAGATTTTCCTTTGGATCACTTTACAATCGTATTTCTCATAACTTTTCCTGCCAATAATTGTCCTAATGTTTGATTTTGGGCACTGTGAAGATACCACAATGTATTTTAGTGGGAAAGAAGTTGCCTGGAACCCATAAGAGAAAGAAGAGTCTAACATTCAGCCCTAAATATATTCTCATCTTATTTTAATTTAAATTCCTATGCATCAAAATTACAATACATTACAATTTTGATTATCTAAACCTCAAGTATCTGACATTCCCTATTAGCTGACATAGTGTCATATCCCCCAACATCTATTAAATTGAATTCAAAATTCCCTTTATTTCTAAAACCTAGGTTATCTGAATTCATTGAACATTCCCCATTGCATTGGGTAACAGATTATTATTTCTTTTGTATATATTAATGATCAAGTAACATCTGAGCATTGTTTGGATTAGGGATTTTGGGGGGATGGATGCAGGGTTTCCAAGAAGCTGTCAAATAACAGCCAATATTTTTCCACAGAAAAGGCTTATAAGAGACCTTAAGACAATGTTATTTCATATGGCTCTTCTCATGTTTGAGCCTTCAATTGACTTTGCTAAAGCTGCAAAAAGGGTGAATTAAAAAAAATTAATATTAGCAGCATGAATGGGAATTTGATGCTACTATTTCGGCAAGAATGCGCAATGTGGCAAATGGTTTTGGCACTCTGTGCTTTCAATGAATCATTCCAAAGAGGCCAACAAGTTTCGTGGTGCCCCACAACTCCATTCCTGATGCTTTACAAGAAGAGAGATGTAGTAATAAGAAGTGATTTTAAAAAAACAACAGTGACCCTCTGGTTGCTGGTCTAGAGAAATACACAAGCCCTTTAAATGGTAGTTGATTAGAGATTTCTTTAAAAAACACAAGCTACAGTTTCTTCACAACAGTGGACCTACTTGAGTGTAGTGCTGGGGACCTGCTGATTCCTTGGCTTGATTTCTAGTGTAAAAGAATGATATGCATCCTGATTTTAGCATTATTATTTATTTTTAACACACTAGCACTAAAAGCTACCACCTGAGTTGAGTGTCCCCTTGTGGCAGGCACTATCAAAGACAGTCACTGAGGCTATGTACACACGATCAAATTAAAGCGCAACATGGCAATCGCGCTATAAAAAACACGTGACCTTTATTGCAGGATAGCGCGTACACACATCGCTCCTTGTAACGCAACAGAATTCTTTGCAATATCGCGGTGTAGCGCAATGAATTCTGGGCACCTATCCCACAGTTCAATTTTCCCTCAATCTGCGCTTGGAATCATGGGATGAAGGAAAGGAACGCAAAGCACCATGGGTAAAATCTCAGTTTCCCGTGGTGCACTGTATTCCCCTTGCGTCTTCCTCGTTGCCAATAGCAACTCACGCCTATTTTCAACAGTGCAGTGACGCACTACTTGCGAGCAACCACAACAGCAACAGCATGGATCCTGCTCTGATCTCCACTGTCGCCTTCAGCATTCTAAATACATCTCGGCTGGTTGCTCAGTACGCAATCAGCTCTGAGTCAGACGAGGACGCTGAGGAGCAGGGGCTGATCGATGCCATGCAGAGCAACAGCATTGCGTTGCTCAACTCCTTCACTGATCATCTGCACATGGTGCAACGCCGTTTCTGGTCGCGAGAGACAAGCAGCGAGTGGTGGGATCGCATTGTTATGCAGCTGTGGGATGACGAGCAGTGGGTACAGAACTTTCGAATGCGGAAAGCAACCTTTCTGGAACTGTGTTCGGAGTTGGCCCCTGCCCTGCGATGTAAAGACACCAACATGAGGTCAGCCCTAACCGTGGAGAAGCGTGTTGCAATTGCTGTCTGGAAGATGGCGACTGCTGACTGCTACCGGTCGGTTGCAAACTAGTTTGGAGTCAGGAGGTCCACCATCGGATTAGCCCTCTCACAAGTCTGCCGAGCCATCAATCACGTTCTGCTACGGAGGACGGTGACGTTGGGCAATGTTTGTGAGATTGTGGACAGCTTTGCTGCCATGGGATTCCCTAACTGCGGGGGAGCCATAGATGGCACACACATCCCTATTTTGGCTCCAGACCATCTCGCGACCAAGGATATCAACAGGAAGGGCTACTTCTCCATGGTGCTGCAAGCACTCATGGATCACAAGGGGCGTTTTACGGACATCAATGCTGGGTGGTCAGGAAAGGTGCATGATGCCCACATTTTCAGGAACACTGGTCTGTACCGGAAGATGCAAGGGGGTACCTTCTTCCCAGATCAAAAAATTACAGTGGGTGATGTGGAGATGTCCATAGTCATCCTCGGAGACCCAGCATACCCACTGATGCCATGGCTCATGAATCCGTATACCGGGAACCTAGATCGCAGCAAGGAGCGGTTCAATTACAGATTGAGCCGCTGCAGAATGACTGTGGAGTGTGCCTTCGGCCGTTTAAAAGGGCGCTGGCGATGTTTGTATGGGTGGCTGGACTTGGCGGAGGACAACATCCCTGCTGTGATTGCGTCGTGCTGTGTCCTTCATGACATTTGTGAAAGTAGGGGAGAAAAATTTTCCCCGGGGTGGGCTATGAAGGCACAGTGCCTCAAGGAAGCATACGAACAGCCAGCCACTAAAGGTATTAGGGGGGCCCAAGGAGAAGCTGCTCGCATAAGGGAGGCACTCAGGGACCATTTCAATGATGCCCTCCCCTAGTTAACTTCCAGGACGCATCAGGTGCACCTTATGAGATTTTCAATGTGTACAAATAAAGCCACTCTTCAAATTATTTGTCACTGTTCTTATTAAAACCTAAAGGGGGGGGGGGGTTACAGGTGTGTGTAGCTGCGGGTCTCTAAAAAGTAGCTCTGGGGGGGACTGGATGTTGCAGTGTACCAGGGGGACGGGTGGCTTTCAAAGAAATTCTTTGAAGGACTACGGGGTGTGGGAGGCAGACATGGCTGAACTGTCTGGAGTGGAGCCCGTACATTAATCACCTGGGTCTGCAAAGCAATCATGCTCTTGAGCAGTTCTGTTTGCTCCTTCATGACGCTTATCAGTTCGTCCCTGTATTTCTGCCTCCTCTGTTGGGATTCCTCTCTCCAGGCTTGATTCTCCCTCGTGGATTCCTGTGCTGTTTTCAGCAGGTCCTGAAAAATATCCTCCCTGTTTCTTCGAGCACGCCGCCGAATGTTTCTCATGTGGTCAGCTGGGGTAGACACCGGCCTTGTGAAGGTCAAATCTAAAAAAAATAATAATAATAAAGCTGTTGTTAACACAGAGCCTAGATAACCAATGTAACCTTCCAGTAGCACATTCCACTGGAAGGTGCAGGGCAGTCAACATCCTATGCTTCGCTGAAATGGACAAGGTACGTCCTAATAGAAAGCTTACTGGGGGCTAACATTCTGCACAGGACACACAGATGGAACCCGATATCTCTCTCCTCAGAGTGCCCCTGCCAGCTAGAATACATATCCTACATGCCACCGGTTGCAAGCCAGGACCGTATGCTGCTGCACTGTGTGCTACCATGGTTCCCAGGGCTGTGCTTTGCATCTGGCGAGGCAGAGTATCCGTCTTTGGGAGCGTAGACACAAACGCTCTCCCATCTAACCTGAGTAGTAGGCTCTGGAGGTACATCGAGGAAACCTTTACTGACCTAAATACGGATGATTTTTTGACAATCACTGCTTGTGTTGATGCACTTCTAATGAATGCAGAGTAAAGAGCGTGCACAGCGGGGACCGAGACAGCAAGCATCCCGCCCCGGACAATGATATTTTAGCAGGAGCCATAGCTGCATGAAAAAGAAACTTACCGGAACCCCCCTCTGCCGCCTCAGAGGACACGCTGCAATTCATGTCTTGGGTGGAGGTCTCAGCGGGGGTGCAGAAGAGCTCCTGGCTACACGCTGTTGCGCTTTCCTCCAGGTCATCCTCCATCTCCTCCTCCTCATCGATCACGTCCTCATCCTGCTCAGGTCTGGCATTCACTGGATGAGGGGGGGCTGATGTGTCCACGGGACTCTTGGCAGTGGTTGTGGGGTCCCCACTGAGAATGGCTTCTATCTCCTTATAGTACCCGCATGTAGCAGGCGCTGGTCCAGAATGGCAGTTTGCCTCCTTCGCTCGGTGATAGGTTATTCTTAGCTCCTTCACCTTTGATCTGCACTGCACAGTGTCTCTATCATAACCTCTCTCTGACATGGCCCGAGAAATTATGCCAAATGTATCATAATTTCGCCTGCTGCGAAACAGTGAAACAGTGAAACAGACGAGAAATTCGAAAATCCCGGGAATCTGATCAGGGCGGGGACTGTTTTGTCACAGCCACAGAGCGGGTGGGGGGAAGACCAGAGAGGACGACTTTGGAATGCTGGGACAGTTCCAGAGGCCAATCATTGCGCGGTAAGCATACACACGAGTGGAAAGACGCAACAGCTGTTCCGCGTTAACTGCTACCACCCTCGTCGAGGTGGTTTTTGTATTGGGCTACAACAAGGCAGTTAACGTGCAACAGCCCTATTGCACGTGTGTATGCTGTTGCTGGTATCGCGCGGTAATAATTGTTAATGCGCAATAAAGTAATCGTGTGTACAAGGCCTGAGCTTGCAATTTAGGTGAATCAGAGAAAAGGTGGGAGAAAAGGAGCACTATGATTCCCATTTTACAGATGGGGGACTGAGGCCCAGCAAGATGAAGTGATTTGTCTGAGATCACATGGGAGATGTAGGGCAGACCAGGAATTGAACTTACACCACTCGAGTCCCTTTCCAGTGCCTTACCCACAAGAACATCTTCTCTCACTCTCTTACTGTGTGCTGCACATAGAAATGTCACAAATGCTCACTCTCCCTGCATTTGTAGATGATCAGGAATGTAGACTGTACCCTTCTGACACTGAGGATGATCTCACTTCATTTCTCCAAAAGAAGCCAACAATGCCCAGAATAACCCCTGCATGGCAGTTTCTTTGGAACATGGCACCTCTTGTGTCTCGCATCCGGAAAGTTGTTCCCTGGACCAGAAGTCAGAGAACCTGATTTGTATTCTTGGCTCTGCCACTTGGCTCTGCCACTGACTTGTCACATCACCTTGAGCAAATCTCTTAAACTGTGTTTCTCTTCAGTTTCTACGTCTGTCTAATGTAAATGACAATATTTCCACACATTTGAAACAGGCTTTAAGATCTGTGGTTGTGTGTTGCCAAATAATGGGCAAACAGTTAAGCAGAAGTGGCAACAAAGGTCCTCCCAACTAGAACTGGCTCCTACCATTTCTTTTCATCCCTTGGGACAACATCCAAACACCAATTGCTGCATTAGAATCTTTGCCGTTCTTCAAACCATGCAGTGGCATGAAAACTCACAAAATGCCAGGAAGTTGGTGCCCTGTAAGAGCCAGTGTGGGCCTGTAGCACAAGGTGACATTTTCATATCTTACAAATACATTGAAAATTATATTCAGCCAAATGTTTTGCTCAGTTGACAAGTTAAGGTGGGAGGTGTTATTCCAAACTGGGCCATCCTAGGGAGCTGTTCATTAGACCAGTAGTTTTCAAACATTTTTCCTTGGGACTCAGATTTTAAAAAATCATTTATGCCCACAACCCAACAATTTCATCTTTCCACGATGCATTTCCAGTCTTCTGGTGGTGGCAGTAGGGGGCACCGTGACCCAGCACCTGAGGGTCTGTGACCCAGTACAGGTCCCAACCCATGGTTTGAAAACCACTGCATTAGACCAGCAGTGCCAGTCACTGGACAGGACTTGAGGTGGAGAGACCTCTGTGGATGTGAGATGAGTACCGGTAAGTCCTTTGGCAGGACTAATGGAGCCTTCCTGCTCTGTTGGACAGTCTAGAAGCCTTGCTTTGCAGAATTCAAGAATAATGAAAGGTGGAAAGAGCTCTGTGTCGATGAAGAGTTCTGCCTCCACAAATTGAGGGGATCCCAGGAAAGCTTACATCAGTGGCATTCCAGTCACGCTGCAATAAAATTCTGTTCAGCTGAAGTCAGTCTTTCCATGTTTCTATATTTCTCCCTTCTGTTTGGATTGTAGCAGTACTATCCCACTCCCTTTGCTAGTTGACATTGTTTCATTAGAAAGAGCCGGTTTAGTACTATTTTGCCATTTTGAAAAGAGAGCAAGCCCATCGTACCCAAATTATGCCACTTTTAATCTTTTTGAAGAGCTCTAGGAAAAAAACATGCTATTCTACATACTTCTGCTTCCCATACCCCACCCACCCCAGTCCGCTAGTCAGTCTGGAGTTAGACTGCATGAAATTCTGAATCCCAACATATCTGTAAATATTCTGCATCTTTTGTTTACCATGTCAAGCACTTCTGCTTTAAGAATGTGCTTCTTTTTCCATCCACGAGGAAGATGTTCATTAATAATTTATATTTAAGTATAGTAGACTATTGGTTTTGTTGTTTTCGATAAAGCAAATTGCACTATGAAAAAGATTAAAAAAACATGAGTCTGGTGACACTTTTAAAGACTAACAAATTTATTTGTTTCATGAGCTTTTTGTGGGAGAAAATCCCACGTTGTCAGACAAAGTCCTCCATCTTCAAGCATCTGATGAAGTGGGATTTTCTCCCACAAATGCTCAAATGATAAATACATGTGTTAGTCTTTAGAAGTGCCACCAGACTCCTTGTTTGTTTTGCTGAACTAGACTAACACAGCTATCCCTTTGGAACTTGTCATTATGAAAAAGATATGTCTTGAGCTCTTTCTTGGGAAGAAAGTTTCAAGATTTATTCTATGTGCGTGCATGTGTGGTAAAGAATCAGACAATCCCATTTCTGATTTGTGTGTACAACATCTGAGGCAGCCCTGTGATTTGATTCGAACATTATTTTTTACAGTCTACTGTTGAATTTAAATCATTGTGGTATGAATTACGTTATTGGTGGAACATGAGCTTTTGTTGAGATAAATGCTTGCCATCAGCTTGAAACTCTTCTTCTGTTTTGACATTTTTACTTTCTGATTTCCTGAACAATGCTTAGATGTTGCTGTGAAAGTTTAGCCTTTCCCCCTTAAGGAGAGTGAGGTTGTGGGGGCGGAGACATGAGGTGGAGGAAGGATTACTTGCATTGGCAATAATTAGCATGAGTGACACCTCTTTTGATATACTGTATTATTTAGGGTTGGCTTCTGTGTAATGAATCTGCACCTTTAAAGCAAGAAAATAAGCAGGGATCATTTTACAGGAGAAGAAAAGCAGAACAGTTGTTGATTTTTATCATAAGGTTTGAATTTCTTATACTTATCCCTTTGCATAGAAGTTGCCCTGTCACGCAGATCGAGTGTGATTTCTCTTAAACCTTTTAGTACATATTGGGTCTAGTTGCTTTCTAGAGAAGGAAGATGCTTACTTAGAAATCCTGGTTAATGACTCTGGAGACACTCTGCTATATAATTACTGCTGCTGTTGCTCTCTCTGGTGAGATTTTTTATTTACGGTCAGGTCTAATGTACACTCAGCTGGAATCAATCTACTGTGCTTGAAAGACACATCTGTGAAATAGAATAATTTTTTTGTAAGGACATCACAATTTCTCAGGCTCTCTATCCCCATCCAAAGCCAGCTGATACATTGGAAATATTCACTGGCAGTTCTCTGCTGGTATGTAACAGAATGGGCAGACCTTCTAAAGGCTAGAAGATTTGATTCAGATAGGAGACGAGAAATTCAAATTCCTTTCCAAAGCTTGCCTGAGCTTATCCAAACTCTTTTTGTCTAGAAATTAAACAAAACATTTTGAAAGAAGAGGCTGTTTTCATGGGATTTCTAGAAAAAGTCTTTGGCTTGTTTTTGTGCAGATGGGCTTGGAGGAGTGTTTTTGTCCTTCCCCTATGACAAAGTAAATGAAATAAATCACAAGAACAGCCTGTCTTGCAGGACACTGGTATTTTTGCTTCAAGGCCTTGCTGAAACCATAGAATGTAGAGGTGACTATTACCTATAAATGGAAACACAAAAACCTAACAAAACATTTTCATCTCAGCTGTGAGTTTGGTTTGAGTTTTGAGTGAAAGGTGAAAACCAATCTTCTTGTTTTTAATCTGAACTAGTTTATTTCTCATCCCTTGTACTAGTGCGTTATTGGTAATTAAGCTGGCCAACAGCCATCATGGCTACCATGAGACATAGACCATGGGCCTGATTAAGACATGCTGAGGCCCTAAGCTATGTCAAGATTGAGAGAGAAAAAAGATAAAGAGAAAAAAGTTTATTACATTATAACAGAAAGGGTAATGAAAAAATAAATGATAAACTGTTATATTTGCATATATACATAGGCAAAGATGCAACGAAAAACAATTAAATAAAACATACATCTTGCACAAAGTCTTATTTGCATTATCAATTTCAATTATGATACATCTTCTTAGTTATCTCTGACATACTTAGAGGCCCTTATGTGAGCTAATCCATGATTTACTTGGCTTGTGTCTAAATCTGGCAATGCATAGACCCTGTGTTTGAGAATAGAAACTTCTAACTTGGATGCCTTTTTTCAATCCAGTATCAATAGTTGCCATTAACACATTAGTTTAAAAGAAAAGACATCTTGCAAAGTATTCTTTTTGCTTCACATATTCTGAGGTTTCCAAGTCAGTGGAAACACTATTTTTTGGATGTAAATAATAGTAATTTTTAGTTATTGAGTATCCCCTACAATCTGAAGATCTAAATGTGTGTTACAAATCTTAATGAATTTAGCCCCGTGATGCACCTAAGAATAAGAGTATCCCTAATTTAAAGATGCAGAAAGTCAGGCATAGAGAGATTAATGTAATCATTAAGGAATCTGATCCTGCAGTCATATAATCAAACTCATAACTTCCTTCACATGAGTGGTCCCTTGAAATCGATTAGACTACTCCCATGAGTAAAGTTATGTATGTACATAAATATTTACAGGATGAAGGCCTAAGCAACTTGTCCAAGGCCACATAGGAAGCCTGTGGCAGAATCATAAAGCGAAACCCAGGTCTTGGCTCCTGAAGAAACCATCATTCCTCCAATCCTCGTTATCATTATCACATGACACTCATGTTCTAGATGGGGAGGAGCCTCTTAGCCATGTAGATGGTGCTTAAACTTGGACCAGAAGTTGTACTTTACTACTATGAAGTAGTTCTATGTGGGCATCCCTCAAAGGTTTTCCTGTAGCTCCAAGCTAGAGGGGAGGCAGTGAATGGAGCTGGCTCTGCGCACCTCCTGTTGACTTTGCAGTTCTATGACCTTTTTATGTCTGACCCATTTCTTATTAACTCCCTGTCAGATCACCAGGAAGCCTGGTTAATTGCAGGCAGAGTGCTGAATTTATGAGTTCATCCAGGCTTCATGTTTACTCACTGGCAGAGGTGTTTCTCTGGACAATTTTTTTTCCTCTTGATTTTGTTGCGAGAATGGATTTTCTGTTTCAGTTACTTTTAAAAGTCATAAATTGTAGCAAATTTTCCCCCTTATTTAAAAAAAACAAAAAAACCCCACCTTATAGCAACAGTTTATTGCTCTAAATCTGCTTGTGGGTCATTAAAGAAAAAAATCTCCCTCTGTCCTGCCAAATAAAATTCGTACATCAGCCAAACTGTCAAAGGCAGATCCTGCAACTATGGGATGAGAAGGTTTATTGCACTCTCAGCTTCTGAGGAGTGGTGTTATAGCAACAGGACGCTGGGTCATTGATGGCAAACTCATGGACGCTTCATTTCTTTATGCACACTAGGAATCCATTAGGCAAACTGACGACAGATCCCCAGGCATTCCAGTCCATATGGCACACCTCTGCTAAAGCCAAATGCTGGACTTTGCCCATTAAAATGTGAAAGAAACAACCCAATGGAGAGCCCACAAATTAGAGAAGCAGGAAACCTCAAATGATGTGCAAAAAAAAATTGTAAATGTTTAAGAGAATTTTTCCATAACTTTTGCTTCATAACTCAGCATTTCTGATGTTAATAAATTACAAGCCAGAGTCTTTGCAAGATCAATGAGTCCTTTGGATTCAGATCCTGAATGCTGTTCAGCAAAAAGCAGAGGAGGCTGCAAAGTGAGCCTTGGAATATGACAACAATTTCCTTTTGGCTGGATAAAAATCTGTTTCAACCAAAACTTTGGTCAGAACTCTAGACCTGTGTCCAAAATTCATATCTCTGTAATGGGCCTACGCAAAATCCCTGAAACAAACACACCTAAAGTCAAGAGCATGGGAGGATTATTTTTACTGAATAGACAGAAAAGAGGAAAGGCAGAGAAGCTGAAGACAGAGAAACTAATAGTTTTGCTAGAGAGACAAACCTCATGGACCTGGCAGCCTGGACAGAGAGGAAGGGGTGGATTGTAGCAGATGTGACAAAATTTGGCTGTGAAGAGAGAACGAAACGAAGGCATGTAGCTTTAACCCTAGGCTTGGAGACTGAACTATGATGAGGATTGTGGAGCTGTTAAACATGATAGAGAAGGGGGAGAGAAGTTAGGAAAGAAAATAAACTGAATTTTTGACTTGTTGAGTCTCAGAAAGCAGAGAGGAAATCCATGACAATAAACAAGGAAAAATGGGAGACTGATAAGAGAAAGAGATTGCAGAGAGCTCATACTTATATTTATTTATTATGATTAATATTCCAGTAGTGCCCAAAAGGCCCTAATCTGGATCAAAGCCCTTTTTTGCTACGTGCCCTACAAGCACATAGAAAGACATGGTCCCTTCACTGAAGAGCTTATGATGTAATATAAGTGAGAAGCACAGTTATCTCTGACATAGTCAAGGCATACGTTCCTCTTTTCCTGTGAACTTTGCTTGGTGGACAATGATATCCTGCTTTAGGCAGTAAAATATTAAAAGAAAAATGCAGTTACTGTAGCCCTGACACTGAGTGACACTGAGTGAAATACCCACAAAAATTATCTCTTTTCACTTTTGCCAAAGATTTATCAATTTCTAGTCACACATGATTTTTACGGAGATGATTGATTAATTTAGTTAACCCTAGGCCAATTCTGTTTAAGAAACCTGTGCAACTTCACTGGCATAAAAGAGGTTGCTGGCGTGTAAAGCGATAGGCAGAATTTGGTTTGTTAGATTTAAATTCAGATATTTCAGATTCACTTGCTAAGTAACTTCTAAATTTTTCTGTAACATTCCATTTGCTGCTGCTGAATGTAAAATACCAAACACCTAAGACTGAACCATCAAGAAACTCAAAGGCTGCTCAGAAAAGAGAGAGCTCTCAGGCCATTTGTGCTTTGTAAATTTGTGAGTTGTTTGCTAATATTGATAAGCAAAAATCCATGCCTTTCAGAGGAAGGGTGGTCTTGTGGTTAAGGCACTAGAACTTGAGAGAACTCAATTCAATTCCTGGCTCTATCACAGATTTACTATAGCTTAGTCTCTGTGTACCATAGTTTCACATCTTTAAAACCCAGATAGAAAATACTTCAACCTTCTCACCCTTCATCTGTTTTTTCTATTTCGATTGTGACTCCGTTGGGCATGGACTGTCTCTCAATATGTGTATCTGTACAATTACTAGCACAAGATGGGCTTGATCTTAATTGGGGTCTCTACATACAACTGTGCTACAATTAATAATAATTTAACAAGACATAACAATAGAAATGCTGCCTAGTCAATCCAAAATCCCTAGTCAGTTTTTAAAATACTGAGCAATGTCTTTAGCTGGTTTGGAAACAATACTAAGAATTGCCAACCACTAAGTTTCCAATTGTCTTACAGCATAAACTGACATAAAACCAGGTGTGCTTTTATGGGGTGTTTTTAACATGTTTCTGTGTGCATGGGTGTTTGACACACACACAAAAAAACCCCAGTACACCACTCACTTAGTGTGGCAACTACTATCTGATTTTTCTTCATCTATTTTTTTTTCAGTCATGATATAAGTTTCCTATAGAGGGTCAGAAAAGGATGTGGTGTTTATACTGAGGGGGGCTCGGCAGAGCCCATGGTGTGGGCTAGCAGGCTACTGCTCTCCTGGCCCTGAAAGCATCCAGCTGCTGGTAATATCAACAGCCAGTGGGGGCTGCCCCTGTCTGGAGCGTCTCCTCCCTCCCTTTTGGTAGCCCTGGCGGAGGTCCTTGATCTTGACCCGGACCTGCTGGGTGTCCTGAGTGTGGCCCTTGGCAGCCAGGGTCTGGGAGATGGAGGCATAAACCTCCTGGTGGCATTGGCTGCCCTGCAACTGGGCAGTCACTGCCTCGTCCCCCCAAATGGCCAGCGGGTCCAGGAAATCCTGGTGGCTCCAGGATGGGGCCCGCCTGTGGCACTGGCTCTGCTCTGCCATGCTCCCAAGCAGCAGGTCTGGCCAGCTCTGGGAAGCAGAGTGGTCAGGGGTGAGTCCTGCCCTGTGGTTGGCCAGGACAGGATCTTCCTGTGCCAGGAACTCTGGGAGGTCAGGGAGGACGGTCTGGAGGCCATGGAGGTTGACTTAGGGCTCCTCTGCGTCTACACTGGCTTAAGTCAACTTAATAAGGTCGACTTAAGTATTAAGTCGACTTAACTTTTCCTTAAATTGATTTAAGGAACTGCTTAAGTCGACTTAAGGAAAGCCCAGTGTGGATGCGGAGTAGTTTAAGTCAATTTAAGCCTCCTTAAGGCGACTTAATTTGTAAGTGTAGACGCACCCTATGAGATCTCCTCTTTATAAAGTACTATGAGGGCTAATAGCCATCACACCAAAGAACCGAAATTCAGGCTTAGCTTTTTCTGTTGCACCAAAATGTAACCAAATGTAATGCATGAAATTTTGCATTCTTAATAAGTTCATGCCTGTGCCACATATAAGGCCAAACTAAGGGTGGTAGTGAAAGCCTTACTCCTGAATATGGAAAATATTCTGGATTATATGAAAGTCTTTAATGCTCCTTGTTTATATTATGGCAAGGTGTACAGGCCCAAATGAGGATCAGGACCTTATTGTGGAAAGCACTGAACAAACCCAAAGCAAAAGATTCACATCATACAGGAGGACAATGACAGATATAGAAATTGATTGTGAATTTCCAGCGTCCCAGTCCAGTGCCTTAATCATGGATAATTCTTCCTGATGCAGTCTTGAGTCTTGTCTACACCATGTATTAGTCCACACTAGAGGGGTATAAATTCTGTAGCGCGGAAAGTGGCCCACGTGGATCCTGCTAGTGCACATTTAAAGTTCTCTGGTGCATGTTTATGTACTCCCATTTTAAACTGTCCTAAGTTAATGTGCACTACAGTTTTTAATGCATAACAGTAGGTTCCACGCAGGCCACTGAGTGCACAACATTTTAGATGTGATCGAATTTACAGCCATCAAGCAGTCTAGTGTTTTATATGGGCAAGCCCTGCGTGTGCTGATAGCCAGGAGATAGCCATTATCGAGAAGCGCTAACAATAGTTTTCCTTCTTTTCAGCTGTGTTTGCTGTATGTTCATAAACTGTATTCAATACTTACAAAGCTATCCAACCACAAGTGTGACCCTACCTGCATTTCCAGAATATCAGATGTCCTGGTACATCCAGGAACAGTGAGGGCTTACTCCACACCATCTGATATCGAACAAAACCTCATCCAGTTTTGTTTCAGTACCAGATGTGGGGCAAACCTTAGCAAAGCATCACTCTCCAGTTTAAAACAGGATGAATGGCCTGCCTACCAACCATATGCATAGGCATTGCACCTACAACCTATTTTATACTGCAATGGGAAGCTGTTTTTATTTTAAGAGTGTCCTGATCAAAACCAAGGAAACACACATTGTGATATGGTAAAGTACTGGACAGAAACACAGTTCAGTGTTGTTGCTGGGCCTCTGTTCATCTCAAGTCACTTTATTTACAGGTTGGAGAAGAGTGTGTGAAAAACAGGGGTTTCAGTTCTCAGGGTTTCACATAAATATTTTTTCCGGTTTTGGTTCATGAGATTTCACTCCCCCAGAGTTTCAATTTGGGTTTCAAAGCTAAAACCAGTGAGCTTCATGTGATTTTTATAAGGGTAGGCTTCATTATGAAACACAGAATCTCAATGGTTCATGAATTGCGAGTCTTTCAGCAAATTTGAGCGGAGTTCTTGGTTCAGCCAACACTACCTGCAGTGTCTTTCTCCAAACCTCACAGAGTACAAAAAGAAAGCTTATAATTTAGATCATGTTTGTAGCTTTGGACATTGCTTTCTTGCTTGACAGTATCTCTTTGGACATTTTCAGATTGTTACCACTGTAATGTCCAATCCAAGCTGACAATGTTGTGAAGGTTGTGAGATGCTGCCAGATGCTACCTGATTTGCTCATTACCTTCAAGCTTTGGCAAAGTGTTTAATTCAGCAGCTGAACATCAAACATACATTTTAATTTTGTTACCCCACAGTACTTTTATTAATGCAGCTGGCACCCTTGATTGCCCCTTAGGGTATGTCTACACTGCAAAATACAATAAAATAAAAGGTGTGTTCTTAACTTAGGTCAGCAAACCTGCATTAGTTAACTTGGGTTAAAATAGCTGTGAAGACACAGCAGCCCTGCTTTTAATTCAGGTTAGCAGCTCAAATAAAAGTGGGAGCCTGGAGTTGAGCTGTTAAACTGATTTAAAAGTTGAGCTGCCACATCTTGATTGTGAATAACACACACTTTTTTCTGCGGTGTAGATACACAGTGCAGTCAGTCAGGCAGTGCAGACATTAGAGTGGCCTCCTTCTACAATACTCACAGTATATCATGGATTCAGACTCCTCAGGAGAGATGAAGAGAGGCAGAAATAGCCAATGTGATAGTAACAATTTTAATAAAAGTGTGTCAAAGTCAGGAGCCTCTTGGAGGAAGGGTGTCAAGGAGGCAGGGACTTGTCTAGTCTCGCTTCCCCTCCACCTCACTGAAGAAGAGGTGCATCTTACACCAATTCAATACCGGTATATAGTCTTCTGAAGAACAAGTCAAGTCAATCTTGACAAATGCACTCCTTTCTCAGGAGAAATGCCCCCTTTTAAAATTCTTTAAAAACTTCTGAACCTTTTATGTTTGAGAGATATCCTAATTTTAACTCTTATCTTTAATATAAATCTGTTTATAGGAGTTTCTGACTACCCATTACGTTGGTATATCAGCATTAATGTAACCAGTCATGGCACTTTTTGGGAGACTGAGGGTTAATTATCAATTTTTTTTTCACAGTTAGTTTCCGACTTTCACTGTGGAAACATTGTATGTGGCTGGACCAGAATCTGCAACTATTCTTCTCTGGTGCAAGCTCTGCCAAGCTAGTTCACACCTTTGTAACCTCAAGGCTAGTTTATTGCACTTCGTTCTACTTAGCGCAACACTTGAAGTCCATCCAGAAGTTTCAGCTAGTGCAAAATGCAACAGCTCATCTCTTGAATGTGACATGCTGTTCTGAACCTTTGAAACCCCAGTACTTCTTGCTTGTTTGCCTCTATTGCTACAATCTGTAAGGCCCTTATGGTCTAGGACTCAGTTAAATGAGAGATCTCTGTTTCTGTATCCTGCTGTAGGAAATTAGATTATGTGTAGCCCGTAAGAATCTGAGCACTATTTCTTTAAAATTATTTCAGGAAGCCAGGCTGGAGCAGGGTCTCCATGGAAAGGCTCTACAAGTGAAGTGAAGAGAGAAAGTAGCTACAGGGATGATAATCAAGCAGGGTTGATAGAGCCACTTACTATTAAGTTTGCCTAATATTTCTCATTATAGTACCCAGATTTTGGGTGCTTATAACTTCAACCATTTGGGCTCAAACTTTTCATACTGGGTGTTTGATTCAGGCTGATTTTTTTTGTGGGGGGAAGAGTGAGGAGGAATTTCAACCTAAGACAGGTCAGCCGTTTTCAAGACAGAGGCTGGGAAAAGACATTGTTTTGCCTGTATTAAAAAAAATCCTGGTAACCTTTCCTAAAGTTCTAACATACTCATCTTTTGAAGCAGAGACTTGACATTTGGCAAAGAAGTGGTGATTTTTGTGTCAGGGATGTGCCTTTTGCCTTCTACATGAAAACCTGCCCAAATGTCACCAACTTACAGGCACTAGCAAAATCACAGTTTGTACATGTGCAGTAAAGACTTCTTACAGTTTAATTATTACAATATCTGAAGATTCTGTCCACTCTGGGTCTGCTCAAGCGTAGGGCTGAGTAGGACTTTCCCTGAAATTACTGCTCTAGGGGGCTGCTGCAGGCCAGAACAAGGACCAAAGCCAGACACCAGCAGTGAGAGCAAGAATCTTGTCTTTCCTGTGCATTCAGTGCAGGGCTGTCTTGGGGGGGTAGGGGAGGGAGCAGAGCCAATCAGTCTGTGTGGGCCCCTGGCCCCATCCCGTGCTGGTAGGGGGCGGGGTGGACCAGGTTCTGTGCTCCCACCCCACCCCTGGGCAGGCTGCTCCACCCCTGGGGATGGAGCAGGCTGACCCAGAGGCTGGGCTCCACACTCCCACTCCTTGCCGCCAAAGGCAGTGGGGAGGCAGGCGGTGGCGGCAGGGTAGTGTGGGGCCGGTGGAACCATGGGGCCCAGGGCGGTCACCCCATTCGCCTCTACCCCCTTCCCCTCCGCCAAGGGAAAAGTTCAGTGACCTGGACCTAAGGAGGATGGAGGAGGAAGCTGCCTGATTTTAATCCAGATAGAAAAAAAGGTAAATCTGTAGGGAGGAGTCTGACAGGGGACATGATAACAGTTTTCAAGTACCTAAAAGGTTGTTACAAGAAGGAGAAAAATTATTCTTCTTAATCACCGATGCAAGAAGCAATGGGCTTAAATTATAGCAAGGGAGGGTTAGGTTGGACATTAGGAAAAAATTCCTAACTATTGGGGTGATTAACTGCTGGAATAAGTTGCCTAGGGAGGTTGTGGAATCTCCATCATTGGAAATTTTTAAGAGCAGGTTAGACAAGCACCGGTCAGGGATGGTCTAGATGGTACTTGGTACTTGCCCTGAGTGCAGGGGACTGGACCCTATGACCTTTCATGGTCCTTTCCAGTTGCTATGTCTCTATGATTCTATGAAGTGTACATTGAATGAGGCCAGATCTGGTGGAAAAAATATGT
Organism: Pelusios castaneus; assembly: GCA_007922175.1. Classification (NCBI taxonomy): domain Eukaryota; kingdom Metazoa; phylum Chordata; order Testudines; family Pelomedusidae; genus Pelusios; species Pelusios castaneus. The sequence continues at coordinate 6,205,778 of ML685899.1, read as the reverse complement.
GATCACATAATTAAAGACTATTGCATAATGCATACAGACAAGGGCACTGAATTAAGGTTGCGCAGGCAACTTTTAGGGGGGGCTTTGTTTTAGAAACTTAAGAAACTTTTAAGACAGTGGCTCTTTTGTGTATAATTCTAATACAGTTCCCTGTGCTCCATCCTCTGTTACTTTACCATTGTCAAGTGACAGAGTCAGCAAATGTTATTCTGAACGCAGGATCCCCTGATTTAGATAAATCATTAAAATCTATTTGCTGATATCACAGGTGTGAAACCACTAGTAAACAACAACTTGTGTTTCACTTAACTAGGATATATATAAAATTACACATAGATATAGCTGTTTTCTCTCACTAAAGCTTCCCCATGTAAACATACTTTTGGTAAGGAAGGAGAAACTTTCCACTGAAGCTTTAGTATCAACTTTTTGTACAAATGATTAGGCCAAATGCTAACTTATCTCATTTCCCCTTTTTTAACAAAGATTGTATAAGCAAATATGGTCTAATGCTTAGCCAGAAGGCAGAATGTCAGGACTCATGGGTCCAGATCCTCAAATGGTGTACAACTCCACATGCTGACTGTACCTGCTGAGAATCTGGCCTGTGATTTCTTACTCCTAGCCACTGACTCATTGTTATTTTCAGCAGGTCTCTTAATTCTTTTGTTCTGTCCTCACACTCTCAATTCCTCCATCTTTGAAATAGGTAGATGTAATTAATTGTTGGTACGGTGTTCTGAGATCCTTGAAAGACTAAACTAGTCATGCAATGATACTGGATCTATGAGATGTAGTGGGAAATTTAGGTCTAAAAATAGGGCATCTATCAGGGACATTGGAGCTGTGTGGTTATCAATGGGAACCAGTGACATGATTAACCCTTTTTATGCAATGGGCTTTGTTGTGGTGTTTTCCCCCCCTTAGATATTGTAATTCTATATAATTTGGTAAATATTATTTTGGGTGCAATGCTGGAAAAACCCAACATGTTTTCAAATAATATGGTGTGAAATGCTGACTCCCTACTGATAGCTACATGGTCAAAATGTTACTTTCCTGTTTTAAGAAAGTAAGAGCCATAAGTCTCCTGCTTTTAAAAATGCTTTTTAGATCATAACTCGCGCTTTATTTCTCTCTGTATCAGAACCTTTCTGGTTTTGTAATGGTTTCTGTTCTGAAGGTTATATCTTACACACCCCTTCAAGTCCACTCAGGGCCGTCGTTGGGGGGGGGGGTGAACGGGGTGATTGCCCCGGGCCCTGCGGTTATGTGGGCCCCACGCTGTCCCACTCCTAGCTGGGGGCAGTGCAGGGCCCATGCCATGCCCCCCGCCCCGCCCCCCGGCTGCACTTCGCCCTGCCCCCACTGTCTTTGGCTAAAGGCAGTAGGGTGGGAGGCTTTGCCCGGCCTCTAGCAAGGGCTGGCCCTCCCTGCCCCCGGGACGGGGCAGGCAGGCCCAGGGGCGGGGCAGTTCACAGGGCCCGGCCTGCCCCACATGGTCGGCCCCGGCCAGCGGCAGGGCCTCAGGACCCGTTCCCTGGTACGCTGAGGCTTGCCGGGCTCCTGGGCGAGGGAGTGGGTTGACCTGGGCCTCCCTCCCCCCCTCCAGCGTGGGGTGGGGGTGGTGGGGCCCCCCCAGACCTGTTGGCCCTGGACCCCGCTCCCCCTAGGGATGGCCCTGAGTCCACTGACTCTGTGATTGCGGCAGGACCACATATGTATAACTGAGGATAAAATGCTTTGCTGTGCTCCTTTATCATATATTTCATTTTGCAAATTTAAGACATCATCATCAGTTTTCAAAAGTCTGTTTTTATTTACAGCATAAAGTACTGTGATCTTTTTTTGAACCTAATACTAGAAATAGGTAACATGGAGAGGGAGCCATATAAGTGCCTAGATTGTTAATAGAAAACTGCTTAGTTGTAATAGGTCAAGGTTGTTTAGTTGTAATAGGTCAAGGTTGGATATTAGGAAAAACTTTCTCACTAGGAGGGTGGTGAAGCATTGGAATGGGCTATCTAGGGAGGTGGTAGAATCTTCATCTTTGGAGATTTTTAAGGCTCGGTTAGACAAAACCCTGGCTGGGATAATTTAGGGGGAGTTGTCCTGCTTTTTAGCAGGGGGTTGGACTAGATGACCTCGTGAGGTCCCTTCCAACCCTATTATTCTATGATTCTATGAATACATTATACGGGTAGTGGAGCTCAATATGAATTTGATCATATGCCCCGTAAATCAGTGGACATTCTTCTAGTCTGAGAAGTTCTTGACTGGGACTTAAGTGGCTTTATAATATAGCTGTTAACTGTATATCTTTATTAGTCACATAGACTAGCAAGTTGTTTCTCTAGCTTTATTTCTTGTTTGGGAACCCTGCAATGCAAATAATTATAAAAGTGCATTTCTCACTTGCTGATTTCCATATTTATCATCATTCCATATCAAGTGAAAAAAAATTCTTCCACCTTCTCTTTTTCTGCAGATTGCTGATGACCTGGGAAATGAGAAATTCTGTGTTGATGCTAATCAGACTGGAACTGGAAACTGGCTGAAATACATCCGAGTGGCCTGTTCCTGCGATGAACAAAATCTAGCTGTATGTCCGATTAATGACCAGGTATGCTTCCACTCAGTTGAGTCATCACAATGTGCTATGTTTTATGGTTTTGTCAATTATCAGGTTGCTACATTCACCTGATCACTTTAACAAATACAGGTTTGCTTTGTATTTAGGAGAAAAGCAAACCATTACCATGCAAAAATTCAGATGATGTATTCACTACATGCTTTTTTGAACATCTCTGATCTGGGAATCAAATTTGAACAAGTTGAATTTTGGCTTTCTCCTGAGATTTGTGGTGTTTCCTGAGTTAGGACCAAATTAACAATTCAACAGGAGCAGCCTTTCTCCAGATTTTTTTCTCCATTCTTTTTTAATTTTAAGCTAATATATGGCTCGCATTTTATTTTAGCTGAAGTAGGTGAAGTCCCTACATGTACTTAGGCATAGAAAGATTAGATTTTTATTGGTGAATGTCAGTAAACATCAATTTCACACACAAACCAACAAAAATGTTTCCATCAAAAATAATTGCAATTTACAGATAGACACACAAGGAAAAATACTGCTTGAAAACTAATTAGTGCCAAATCCAGTGATTTGGACTTTTAGATATAGGCTTGGTACACATAGACTGGCAAATGACTGGTAAAAAGTATGGTCTGTTGCATGTTTTCACATGTAATGGTCCTGATTTGTGTTTTAACAGTTTATAAAGCTTTAACTTTTTTAATCTTAATGTCTACAGTCCTTAAATATGTATTGTCTGCACACCTCCCAATAATTTGCCACAACTAAGAAAATGTAAATCAATAAAAAAAATTAAAATGCTTAGAACCCATAATTTTATACAACTCTGAAAACTTCAATTGATAAAAATCTAAAAAATCCAAACATTGATATAAAATTGTATCTGTATCAGCTGCTTATCCCCCTCTTCTCTCCACCCTTCCCCCCCCCCACACACACCTCCCCCTGCCCCACATCAGACATAATCTTCTGTTTCTGAAGTCACATATGGTTAGTGTGAAGATGATGATGTCATCACAAGGAAAGTATTATGGCTCTGCATGTGGTATAAGCAGCATGAGCAGATAAAGTGAAACAAAGATCCTTTTTTAGTGTGCAGGCAGATTCATGTCAGTAAAACCTAAACAAAGCAAATAATCAGATAGCGAGGCAGTCAGTCTGCCTGATAGGAGACAAACACAGGACCGCTCTTAAATAGTGAGCCTGATTCTCCTCTGTCCCAGACCTTGTGTAGTTCTTTACACCTGTGCAGAGTGGGTGTAAAAATCCACTCTTCTGTTTTGGTGGCACTTTACACAATCACAAAGATCACACAAGGTGCAAGGCAGTAACGAATCAAGCCCAAAGTGTTTTTTTCTCCAGTGTTGCACATTGTGTGAGCTCTAATTTAAGAAATTAAGGCTGCTCCCTGACAAGGTGATGTGAGTAATTTAGGCTATGTCTACACTGGCAAGTTAGTTCGAATTAAGGAAGCTTAATTCGAACTAACTAAAGCCATGGATACACTAGGCTTTAATTAGTTCGAATTAAGGGCTTCCTTAATTCGAACTAACTTTAATTAGTTCGAATTAAGGGCTTCCTTAATTCGAACTAATAAATTCGAATATGCTATTCGAACTAAGGGTTAATTTGAACTAGTTAGTTCGAATTAACCAATGAGGCCATGTTAGTTCAAACTAATTGCTTAGTTCGAACTAACCAGCCCATTGAACTCAATGTAATTCGCTAATTCGAACTAAATTTTTCTAGTTCGAATTAAGTTAATTCAAACTAACTAAAAATAGTTTGAATTACTTAGTTCGCATTAACTAATTCGAACTAACTTTAGTAAGTGTAGACGTAGCCTTAGATTGCTTTACTGCCACATAGCAAGCAGAATAAAATCTCAGAGGAACAGTTTGTAAGAGTGAGTTTATTCCTGAACTGACTGTCTTTGGTAGCAGATTGACATGATACTGGGATTTGAACAGAAATTATGCAATATAAAGGATTGTTCATAAAGTTGCACAATGTAGGGCAACATGAAAATGATGGGAAAATGAGGCTGGAGCTATTTACTTTTCAAGACATCATGTTTCCAGTTTCAATAGCTGCAGTTTTCTTTTGTTTTTTTTTTTATCATTCTTTGGCACCCTTCAGACATGGAGACTGTTGGTAACAAAGCCCCCATGGTGATGTTATCTCTTCTTTGTGAAAGTCAAGAAAATTACGTACATTTTTCTTCCCACTTTTTCTGCATATGCTACAAGAGGAACCTAATTACAATCAGCAGCTTAACTCCAGGTTTTTTTGGAATGCAAGGCAAAGGCAAATATACTCCAGTCCAGCTTTACGATAGGTGTTTATGGCCATAATTTGGCAGGGTTTGTAGAACACCAGCACTTTGGTGAGTGGGATGCCTATTCAGCAGCTGTGCTGTTGATGTCAATAAGATGATCTTCTTAAGGGCACTGCAATGGTGGGAATATCCTGGCCCAAAGACCTCTCCTCAAGCAGAGGAAAATTGCAAAGCATTGACAGCAAGCACGAAACTTGAATTCTCTTCATTAAAAAGAAAAATGAATGGAGATCAATGCTGGCATTTCATTGCAGTCCAAACAGTAGAATGTGCATGCTGTACACTGACAGTGATGGATAGAAAGTCTGCTCGCAAACTGTGAACCAAGTTTTTGTCTGTATTTAAGTAGGAGGAATGGTTATTGGGACTGTTGAGAGGGGAATAGAATGCAAACCTAATGGGCATGTTACGGAGATGTCTGTAGTACACTCTCCTTGTGAATGAGATATTTCAATGATATTCCCAAAGATAGTCATCTTCCCTCCTACATAGATGACAAAGTGTTGTGAAGATTAATTAGCTAGTTTTTTGTAAAGCGCTTGGAACATTAAAAATCAAAATGGGTACATAATGAACAATTAGATCTGGAGATTTAGAAGAGCTCAGGTCCAGGGTATTGATTGAGGCCTACCTCTAATGAGAAGTTCAATACTAATATTATTAATACTTAGCATTATAGATGGGTATTTGGAGTCCACTAGGAGGAAGAATATATTTTAACATACATGTTACTGAGGAAGGTATTACAAGAAACTCTTCAGTATAAATGAAAACCAAAATATTACTCTGAATCTGACATAGAAATGGGCACACCAATTCATATAAAACAACCCAAACATTTCACCCAATGGTTGACCCAATCCAAACCCAACTGTGGTGAAGTTTGAAATATTTCAGTAAACATTTTCTCAGTCATATTCTATCATGCTTCTTTATAGCTTGACTTTAGAGATGACTGGAAATAGGAAAGCCAAAATAGTACAATATTTGCAGCCTGATTTGCAGATCAACATAATCTGGATGAGCTTTGGATAAAAGCATCCAAACTTCACGTAGTTTATATAAAATAAACTGATTGCTGTGATGCCCATACACTACAAATCAGGATCCCTCTTGTGGCAAGGACTCTTATAACCAAGAACTGTACATTTCTCATCAGCTACATGCCTCATATCATAAACTGCTTTATGTGTTTGGTAGCATAAGGAGCTGGCTTCCATATCTCAGTTTCAGAGAGTGACAGGATAAATATCATAGGGGCCATTATGTTTCCCCATTCCTATTACAGAGACATTTACAGTCCTTCATTCTGTGCAGATTATACAGGTCTCCAGGCAGGATACAAATGGCCTGATTTCCTCTTAGTGCATCCCACAGATTATCTGAGCTCAGCCTATTACACTAAGTCATATTCTTGGGACTCCCAATAGACTCTGCAGCTCCAGTGTAATCAGATAAACAATCTAATACTTCCTGGCACCACCTTATACGTTGCTAGCCCTTCCTCTAGTTAGTTATGTTCACTCCCTGCATTTCGAAATGCACTTTTGCCTAGTGGTCAATTCAAATGCTACCAATATAACAGCTGCCATTGCCAAAAAGGACCTTCACCCGGAATTTGAAGAAGCCATTTCCAGTTCTTGAATTAATCAGTCTAGTCACAGAATAAATAAATACAAATAACCAAGGGGGATCATTAAAGCCAGATAAGTAACATCCAAGTTTGGACTTCTTGCGAAAGGATTTTAGACTGGATAAAGGAGAATAGTAATAGGCCAATTTGATGCTAATATACATTCTTTCTGTTAAAAATATGAACCTATAGACCACTGTCCTTTTCTAAGCATGCCAGGTTAATGCTTTGATTGAGAGCAACATGTATATATATTTTTTCCAGCAGCTAGAGCATTAAATGATTATTTGTATCACATTTGATTTTAAGACCAATTAATTACATATCTTTTTCCTCATCTGGATCTTCTTAGTTGCACATAGTTTCAATTTATGTAACAGTCTGATTGGAAAGAACTGCTGTTTTGCACTCACACCAGAATTGTTTTCTCTACCTTCTGTTATATTCTAGCCATTTCCTGTGTATTTGCTTTATTATAAATTCACTAAAATATACATTAAAAAAAAGAAAGGTTGCAAAATGGTTATTCAAGAAGAGGGAAATAAAAAGCCTGCAGAATGTAACTAGACAGTAGTCATTTCAATGTGTTTTCTCCTGCCAACCTCTTTCCTGAAGCATTGAAGACTTTTAGGTCAAGCCAGCTGGTAGGAATAAAAAGGTCCAGTGTAAAAAGTGCAGCAGACAATGGTGATTGATAACCAGAAGTCCCAGACACTTAAGTAAAAAAAAAAAAAAAAAAAAAAATCATAGGCATAACAACATCAAGGTCAGGATGTACTTTTTCTCAAGCAGCTCATTATGACAATCTGTGGTCTTATTTGAATGGAAGCAATAGGCCTTACAATATCTGGTATAGTCAACAGCTCATTGAAATCCTCATAGGCTGTATTATCATTATTATAATCAAATTTAACATTTAGATGGGGGAAATACCAGTAAGCATATCCATGCTGGATTACTATTATTATTTCCATCCTTCCATGCCACCTTAAAAACACAAAAACAACTTCTTTTTCTTAGAAAATTTCAAACTATTGACATTATCTAAGGGTGACTCTTTTTTTGCACAATTGCTAGTGGATGTTCTGGTTTGAAGAGTTTCAATAGATACAGACAGGTCTATAATTTGCACCTGAACTTATTTTTGTTAGTGCAAAAATATCTATAAGAATTAAATGGGAGTAGGTTCAAGTCATTGCAACTAGCCAAAGTTGTCTTTTGGATGAGAAGAAAATTTTATATTCTGAATTTTAGCCAATTTAAAAATCTTAGTCACTGTAAACTCATTAGACACCAAAATCCAGATTTAGGAATTTCTAATCCTACCAATCAGAAACCTTTGAGTCATAAAGAACAAAATAATGATGATACACTGTAGACTTTCAAGTGCATTTTAAATCACATTGTGGATAGTTAAAGCTTCCACCATTAGACCCTTGTTTATATTGATGGGGAAAAATTGTATTTCACTCCTCACTCTCTTTTCTTTGGCTGATCCATATTAAAATTCATTGTAATTAAAATAATATTAATTAGCACTCATCTAAATCCTGATCTTGTAATATTTAAATCCATGAGTAGTTCTCTGCAAATGAACGGCATTACTCATATGCATATATGATTGCCATTGTGTTTTACAGAAATTAATCTTCCCAGTTATCATGTGTTATACATTTAGCATATCAGATTATCAGAGCTGACATCACATTTCTTTCTCCTGCATTGTAAGCTGTGAATAATTCTCGAGAGTGTGATTCTGCCAGGTGCTGAGCACCATCAGTGTTCATCTCATAAGAATGTAGGCAGCTCAATACCTTATAGGATCAAACCCTAAACCATCAAAGCATATGTGACCTTTCAAAGTGACTGAACATTTTCAGCTTCTGACTAACAAACAAGTTAATGTTAATTTCTTGTCTACAGCATGGTGCATGTTCTGTCTGTAGATTGGGACTCAGGTTAGATGGAGAAAGGTTCAACGACACCCATACAGTAGGCATTCAAAGATTAATCTTTGTTCTTTAAATATGTAAAGAAAACAAAATCTCTGTAATAAAAGATTTCCCCTCAAAATAACTAAACATCATTGTGCTGATGAAAGCCAGGACAAGCTTTTAATCAAAACCATTTGCTATCCAGACAAAAATAATACATGTTTACATTGGGATGTGGTCCTTTTTCACTCTCATTTGTACATACATAGGACTAATCTCATTGACACACATGTAAAGCAGGAACAACTTCAATAATGCCAATAAAATTATTCTGGATTTACAGAGGTGTGGCTAAGAGCAAAATGTGGACTACTGAATATTTTCTAAACTTCTTTTAAAGTAAAATGTTGCTCTTCTTCAAAGACAGTAGTTGTAACATTTTATCCCCCAGTTGTATTTTTTAAACCCATTCTCCAAATACAAATTTTATCATGATATTTTTTAAACTAATTCTTACAGGGCAGATACTTCAATCCTCACTTAAACTTTAATCACAAAAAACAAAAAAAAAGTAGTCACTGATTCAAATCAGAGTGCTGTCTAAGTAAAAACTGCACAAGGCCTGAGGAAAAACCCAATAATCTCTTCAGTATATCTGGAAAACAAATTAACACTTCTCTTCTGTTTTATCTTTTCTGCTGCCTTCAGAGAACAGATATTTGAACAATCCCTTCATTTGAATTTTCTGCAGTTTAGTAGTGTAGCAGAAGAGAGAAAATTACTTGCAAATATGGTATTTGAATAGAATCGTATGGAACTGGTGCCTTACCCATTGCAATATTCTTGGTACAATAGCTGGTTTTCATTTCTGTATTATACTATGATTATTTGAAAATAGAAGGGTTAGCAGTTAGAAGCAATGCTGTTGGAAAAATTAGGCCACTGTTTAGTTTTATTATAATAATTATATTATTTTTGCATAAGCTAACCTAGGCCCAAGACCTCTAGGCACATAATGCAGTGTTCTAAAACACACAAACAAAAAACCCACATGGCTCATGCCCGGCGGACATTATGGCAAAGCAGAAACACACCCAAGCCAAAGCAAAATACACAATCCCAATTCACCTACCAACATGGGCAAAGTCCTGAGGTACTTACCCAGCACTGACTCAGGGAAAACCACATTGGAGTGATATAATTTACATACATCTCACTGTATCTTTAGATTAACGGCACTTGAGTGTTATTCACAAAATTTCTAATATAACTAACCAGTTGTGAGAGGAAAAATGTAATTCTCAATTTAAATTGTCTCAGACTGTGTACATCACCTTTGTTGCATGCTGAGGCAATTAGTGGGTGCACTTTTTGGTCTTTGGTCAAACACTGCAGCTCTTTTCTCAGTGCTGTGATGTGTGCTTTTCTTAAAGTAGAAAAATGCTACCATGATGAAGCTTAAGTAAATAGCAGACATCACTCATACAACAGGTAAACAACACTGTTTCTAATGAAAGATAGTTGAATAACAAGGTAGTATTCAGCCATTCTTTGTTCACTCCATGTTTCATCTTTGTCTATTGAATGAACATTGAAAATAGTTAGACAATTGCCACATTGTTTCTAACTGTCTGTGTATTTCAAGAACACTCTTTTCATAGAAAAGATGTAGTCTTTGACTACATTGTGATGTGCTGTTAATGAGATGGGACTTAAATTAAGATCATATTGCAATTCTGCATCATCAGTAATTTTCAGTAGTTGTACTAAATGGTTTAATACACTGCAAAATGTTGTATCTTAATCAGATCTGGATTCCTCCTAAATATCCCCAACACCAGGCTAACATCCTTAGAAACTGCTTGAGAAACACAAATTTTAAGAGGAAAAAATACAAAGTTCTCATAAAAATGCATGATCCAAAGCCCATTGAAGTCAGTGGGAGTCTTTCATTTGAGCTGTGGTTCGGGCCCCAATAGAACATAGATTTGTCTCTTTTTGTTTATAATCCGTATCTAGCCATAGGAGGAATTTTTAGGAAAATCAAGATGCACAAACAGAAATGTAACATTTTCAAGTCTCTTTGGCTGCGTCAAAACTGGCAAATTAAGTCGACTTAAGCTTGGCTTAATTTACCCTGCGTCTACACTACACTTTGCTTAAGTCGACTTAAGGAACATAAAGTCGACTTAATGAAAATTAAGTCGACTTTATTAAACCTGCTTTTTACTCGACCTAAGGCTTAATTTGACTTTCTAAAGTTGAATTAAGCCAGTGTAGACATGGGGTAGCCCTAAGTCGATTTAGGGCTACCCCAGGACTACACCACTGCCCTCCCTGCCGGGGGGGCACAGGGGGAGCCCTGGCATGCCCCCCAAAGGGCAGGGCAGAGCCCTGTGTGTGATGCTGTCTGGATTTAGGGAAAGACAACAGAGTCTTGTGGCACTTTTAAAGACTAACACCACGAAAGCTCATGCGATTAATAAATCTGTTAGTCTTTAAAAGTGCCACAAGACTCTGTTGTCTTTCTACAATAGACTAACACGGCTACCCCTTTGGAATTGGATTTAGGGAAGCATTTATGATATTATTTTCAATGGATATCTCAT
>ML685899.1:6182074-6194268 GCA_007922175.1 Pelusios castaneus | reverse complement strand
ATGAGATATCCATTGAAAATAATATCATAAATGCTTCCCTAAATCCAGACAGCATCACACACAGGGCTCTGCCCTGCCAGGGTCCTGTCCCCCTTTGCCCCATTGCACACAAGGGGTGCCCCCCCTGCCACCGTGGACCTGCCCAAGGTCCCCCTAGACCCACAGAGTTGACCTAGAGCTTCCAGTGTGGACGCTCTAGGTCGACTTTGTAAGTTCCCCTTTAAGTCGACTTTAATTTTAAGTGTAGACACACTAAGTCGACTTAGGCTATGTACACACTACCATTTTTAACGCGCAATAATCCTCTTCCGCATTAATTCTCCCGTGGCTGTTGTTGCGCGAGATCGCGTACACACTATGCTTGCTCTAACGGAACAAAGCCCCCCCCCTTCTGAGCGCAGTCCTCCAGGAAAGCGAAGGGGATTGTGGGTACGTATCCCAGAGTCCCCAGTATCATCTCCCGTGGTGCATTCCGCTACTGACGCTACCCAGCGGTTGCCAATAGCAACGAGCGCGAATTTCAAATTGAAGCAACCTTCTTCTCGGCACTGCCTTTTCAGAATCGACATGGATTCAGCTGTGATCTTGAATGCTGCCTTCAGCATTGTGAACACAGCCCAGATTCTGTTGCGGTTTGCCTTTGGCTATGATTCGGAGCATGACACGGATGACTCGGTCTCGGATGATGACAGCATTGAAAACCAAACGGACATTCTGATCAGTTTCGCGGACCAGCAACACAGCCTGAACCGCCGTGTTTGGTCCCGGCAGACGAGCACAGACTGGTGGGAACGAATCGTCCTTCAGCTGTGGGATGATGATCAGTGGCAACAGAACTTTAGAATGCGGAAAGCCACATTTATGGAGCTATGCCAGGAGCTTGCCCCTGCCCTTCGATGCAAGGACACGAGGATGAGACCCGCCATGACCGTGGAGAAGCGTGTGGCTATCGCACTTTGGAAACTGGCGACTCCAGACTGCTACCGCTCGGTCGCAAACCAGTTTGGGGTTGGACGCTCGACCGTTGGAGTGGCACTGTCACAAGTATGCAGAGCCATCAACCGTATTCTGCTCAGGAGGATGGTGACCCCGGGAAACGTGAGGGAGATCATCGCAGGATTTAATGAGTTGGGCTTCCCGAACTGTGGGGGTGCAATAGATGGGACTCACATCCCTATTCTCGCTCCCGACCACCTTGCCTCTGAATACATCAACAGGAAAGGATACTTTTCGATGGTTCTACAGGCACTGGTGGACCACCGTGGTCGCTTTATGGACATTAATGCTGGCTGGTCTGGAAAGGTGCACGATGCACGCATCTTTAGAAACTCTGGACTATTCAGAAGGCTACATGCTGGCACATTTTTTCCAGACGAGAAAATAATTGTGGGCGGTGTAGAGATGCCAGTGGTGATACTTGGGGACCCCGCCTACCCACTGATGCCATGGCTCATGAAGCCGTACACCGGGAAGTTGGATCCTGACAAGGATCGTTTCAATTACCGGTTAAGTAGATGCAGAATGGTTGTGGAGTGTGCCTTTGGCCGTTTAAAAGCGCGCTGGAGAGCGCTGTATGGCAGGCTAGATCTCCACGAGGACAGGATCCCATTAGTTATTTCGGCTTGCTGTGTTCTTCACAATATATGTGAAAGCCGGGGGGAGAGATTCAGGAACTCTTGGACCACTGAGGCACAACGTCTGGAAAATGCCTACCAGCAACCAGACACGAGGGGTATCCGGGGGGCGCAGCTAAGGGCAGTTCGCATAAGGGATGCGTTAAAAACCCATTTTAGTACTGTTGGTTAAAATTGTACCTTTGAATATAGTTACTAACCATTTCCTATATGTTTCAACTGTTAAAAATTAAGCTTTAGAAATTTTGTGTTTTTCCCCTGTAAACATTCATTGAATCAAAAACCGTTAATGTAAAATTAATGAAACAAATAAAGAAAGTCTGATTAAGTTTAACAAGGATTCAACTTTATTTAATTAACATTGATCAAAACTCGGGTTTGAGGGGAGTAGGGACTAAAGGTGGGTGTAGGTGCGGGACTCAACTACATATGTTGGGGGAGGGGTTCTGTTAGGGTTACACCATGGATGTCCATGGTGGTCTAAAAACTGTCTGGGGGGGGAATGTGGCGTGGATGCACTGAAAGGCATATGAGGCTGATGATGGGGGGTGCGAGCCTGTAGCAGACCGACCATGGTCTTGAGGAGGTTGGTCTGCTCCTGCATGATGCCTATCAGGGCATCCTTCTGCTGCTCTCTCCTCGCACTGCTCTGTCTCCTGTCCTGCCTGCACTGCCTCCTCCATTGCCTTGTCTCCCTCGCAGAAGCCTCATGGAACTGCATGAGCTCCTGGAAGACGTCTTCCTTGCTCCTGCGAGGCCTCCGCCTTATCCTCCTCAGACGCTCAGCTGCAGCTGTAGACTGTCCACCGAAGGTCATTCCTGTTCAGATATGAAAAATGTAGAATGCCGCTATTGTTCTCGCCACGGTCAGGAGCAAATGATGTTGTTCTCCCCACACATTCCTTCAATACACAAGAGGGGACCTATGGGGGGGCGGTAACAGATTTCCCAAAGCTTGGTACGGGTTGCAGAGCTAGTACAACGGAGAGTTGACTATTGCCACACCAAGTTCTGATCCCGTGCCCGAGATGGCTGAAATAGAGGCAGATCTCACACTGCTTAGAGTGCCTCTGCAAGCGAGAATGCATCTCCTTCATGTTGCCGACTTCAAGCCGGGACCTTACGCTGCAGGACTGTGCGCAGCAATGTTGCCCGCAGGAGTGCTTGCGAGTCTGAAAGGAAGAGTGTCCCTGAATGGTGGAGTGCAAAGGAATGCTCTACCATGTAATCTCAAGAGAAGACTCTGGAAATATTTGGATGACGCGTTCAGTGAGTTGAAAGGGAACGACTACTTGGAAATCGAGGCATACATCGATGACCTTTTTAAGTAATGCTAGTAACACCTTTACAGTTCTGTAAGGAACAGAACTGAGGACACCGAAAACAAAAACCCCTTGCAAAAAAACCATGTCTACGCTGAGCTGTAGCACCTAGAATAGAGGACATTGCGAACGGGACTTACCAGAGCTGCCTTCTGATGATTCCTGGGTAGGCGTGGAGAAGGAATCAGTGGAGCTTGTTTCTGGCTGGGTGGAAAATAACTCCTGGCTCCCCGGGTCAGTGGCTCCGTTCTCTCCGTCCTCGTAGTCTTCTTCTTCTGATTCCTCGTCCACAATTGCCTCGTCGCCTTCTGCTTCCTTCTCTGTTTGGGGTGCAGTCTCCGAGGTGTCTACCGTGCAGTTCGGGGTGGTTGTGGGATCGCCGCCCAGGATCGCCTCCAGCTCCTTATAGTACTTGCACGTTGCTGGCGCGGAGCCAGAGCGCCGGTTAGCCTCTCTGGCTCTGTGAAATGTTATCCGCAGCTCCTTCACCTTTGCCCGGCACTGCAGGGTGTCTCGCTCGTACCCCTTTTCGGTCATGGCTTTGGATATTTGACCGAAAATGTCAAAATTCCTCCGGCTGCCACGTAACTGTGACTGCACGGCGGACTCTCCCCAGATGCCGATCAAGTCCATCACCTCTGCTGCTGTCCAGGCTGGAGCTCGTTTGCTGCGGCGCGACGACATTGCGAGCGAAGCACACAGAGGCAGCAGCACCGAACAGCGAGGCAGAAGGGAGAGTGGTGAATTCAAAAATTCGCGGGACAGAGGAGGAGGTCGGGAAAAATGACGTCACGACGATAGAGTACAGGCGGAAGTGCAGAAGGGATGGAATTTGAATTGTGGGCCATTTCCGTTATATTCACATTGCGCGATAAGCGTACACACACTGGCAATCGCGCAACAACTATTCCGCGTTAGCAACAACCACGCTCGTTTAGGTGGTTTACATTTTGCGCAAAAAGAAGGGACTTAACGCGGAATAACTGTAAGTTGTGTGTGTACGCTCTGTTTGTTATTGCGCATTAAAGGGCTTTATCGCGCAATAACTTTGTAGTGTGTACAAGGCCTTAGTTAAAGTCGACTTAAAAGTGCAAGTGTAGACATAGCCTTTGAGAGTGTTGCACCAAAACTAAATCTATGTTCTTGTATTTTTTATATTTCATTTATATTTGTTTGGTGCTTAAAAATTTTAATGATGTCATCATCTAATGTAAGGAAAATGGACTTTGATGAAACAAAATATAAATTATTTCAGAAATACAATCTTTTTATGTACTATTTACTCTAATATTTTTCAGTTCACAGCAAACAAAAGGGAAAGGTTTTTAAACACAGCAGTAGTTTTAATTAATTCAGAATTTCAGTAGCACAGTTGCAAGATGAAGTTAATTATTATAATGAAGCATTTGATAAAATGAATAACTTTTTCAGCGTAATTAATTTCCTTGTATTTTTACATTTCTTGATTATTACTGAAATATGTTTGCCTCAGCTCCTTTTTGGTTTTGAAAACATATGGAAGGGGGGGAACCTAATAATGATACTATATTGAATTAGATTTAATATGGGCCATTCATTATTGTGCATTTTGAAGATTTGGAATGAAATCCTGTCCCACTGAAAGAAATGGGAAATCCTGTCCCACTGAAGCCAAGATTTCATTCATGATTTTAGAACCTGGGCTCTTTATATTTATGTATAAAATTGAGTGTCCATGGACTAGATGTTCCTGCAAATCTTGTTTTGTTTCTCAATATTGAGTTGGTTTTGGATCATTGGCTCAGAGAGATATATTCATTTGTGAGTATCTTGGGTTTCAGAATTTTTTCCTGGCTCATTCACATAGATGTGAGTGACAGTCAATTATCAGTGTTGTACCTACTTGAACAAACTCTGAGGTTTTGACTCAGGTAATTCTTACTCTGGCAAAATTCCCCTTGATCTCAGTGGGAGTCTTGCCTGAATAATGAGTGATCTGAAAACTGAGCAAAATGTTCAGTATTTGTCTTATTGTGTCTGTTGCAAGAGACCGGAAAGAAACAAGCGTGATCTGAAAATGAAGAAGAGCCTTTTTGAAAAAAGTAGCACTCCATATCAACTGTAGTTTTCCTTTGAAGTCTATCCAGAATGCAAATTACTATGGTTTGCATATAACAATTAAGCATATTCTATCTGGGATATGTTCACATCCCAATATCATATTTTCAAAAATAAAAATGTGTGGCACTTCTCTAAAGCATTTGGTTTGGGGCACTTTTCAGCGAGAGGCCCCGATCCTACAAGTAGCTCTCCAGACTGACTCCTTGAGCCTGCACACTGCCCCATTGACTTGCAGAATCATAGCTATTGTGTACCTAGCAAAGCAATAGCAGTCAGTCACAGTCCAAGCACTGAAATTTTGACGAGACGTTTGCAATGATTCAAAACAAGCTAAATCTGGGAAATGCAAGAATGAGTATTAGTCAATTTGAGATGTTTCTTAAATCATCGAAAGTTGGATTTTATTTCTCTCTTTTTTATTTGGTATCATGTCCGTATCGATGAACATTTCAAATTAAACAACAGAAATGAAAACAGCTTTTGTGTTAGAACTCATTAATCTGCTGTGAATGTGATATTAATTTTTGAATTAATCTCTGGCTGAAGTTAGAGGACTTTTAAAATAAAGGAGCACAAGTAGAGACAATTGGGGAAATTAAATGATCGTGTTGAATTTATTTAGCAGTAATGGAAATTGGATTTTTTTTTTCCTGCTCTGATTTGTTCTGTATTATTTGCTCTTCAAAATGGGTATTTTTATTGCAAACCAATAACCATTTTTTTGAATCTCGGGCTTTTTAATAAAGAAAGAGCTGTGAAAATAAAATCCTCAGCCTGTTTGAAACTTAGACGGCTGGCTGTGCAACCCAAACTTCCTTTTCCTTTGATTTGCAGCAAAGTAGTCTCTATTACATGCAGAATGTAGGGAGGGTCTCCAGAGAGAACAGTCTTCACTGATAAGATTAGGGGGAGTGTCTCAGACTTGAGTTTAGATAATTGAGAAAGGATCACTAAAGAAATCCCTCTGTAAGAGAGATGCAAAGAATGAGGATGCAGTAGCCAGGATGGTCCTTCAGTGCAGGAGCTGTCAGGAGGCCTGAAATACCAGCTTCCTCTCTTTAAGTATAGAGGATGGTTTTTGTCACCAGCTCCACTGATACTGGGATACCCTACTGGAAAGCTTTAAACTTAACTCAAGTCTCAGAATCGATGCCCCTTACCTGGAGGAAACAGGTTAGATGTTTAATTTCTTTTTTCTTTTTTAACTTCTTGCCTATGCTGGATCTTTTTTTTCTTTTCATATTATTGTTGGCACTTGCTTTCATTGAAATCCGTGTTTGATATGTTTAATGCCTTGAAACTGATGATAATATGTCATCTCAAACACTTCGTGAGTCTTCTGTTTACGAGTTTGTGTGATGATAGATTTTGCATGCATATTTCGCATGCATGTTCCTAAATTGGTAGGAGGAGGTTGGGATGAGATGGCCTTAAAACAATGGTTAGGTGAAAAAGAGGGACTGAAGGGCAGTGTAAGGCACCGGTGAAGAGAGAATGCCTGTAGCTTTTGGAATTTAGTGCCAAGATATTATTTTAGTTGGTAAAGATTGCCCCCTAATGGAAGACCTCAGAAGACAAAATAAAGCACTCCACACAACTAGAATAAAATACTGTGTTTTTTAAAGAAAATCAGTGCTATTAAAGTCACTAAAAATAAAAAAAGAAATTGTCTTCCACTTCTCACTTATGTTTAGGCCAACCGAATATACTTTCCACCAAGACATATTTAATATTAATTGAATAATCAAAATGTATTGAAGGGACTCTATACCCCTGAATGCTATTTCTTTCTGTAGATGTGTGAGGCTATCTTACTGAATGGTAATAACATGCTGAAATTGATGTGCTCAGTAAATACATTTTTCCAGTTTTTTCTCTTTAATAGAATAAAAAAATTGAATCGTAGTGTATGTTGTTATCTGATGCTGACACATTTGGTCAATTCTTTCCTCGGGCAGATCTTTCTCTTTGCTTCAGGAGAATCAGGTCCTAAATGTGTAATTTAATATATTTAAATGTGTTTAGACTGTGTCCATTTTAAATAACAAACAAAGAAACAAACAGTAAGGAGGAATAACAGTTAAGATAAACAAGATATTATTTCCCCCTGAATGTAATTGCTCCCATGATTACACCCTGCGTAAACCTCTAGTCTGTATACTTTATTAATAAATAATCTAGTACTTGAGATAATTTGCTGGTTTATGGTAAGCTACCATCTCTTTGTTCATCTGTAACATAGAATAGTAATTAATTTATGTACCTGAGATTTTCTGATCTCACTAAGGATCCATTCTGGAAAAAATTCACAAGAGTAACCTTATTCAACTTTATCCCAGTAAACTCAGTGAGACGCCTTATGGGAGTAAGGATAGTAATTTATATAAGTTTTGGCAAGAAAGCAATGAAGGCCCAAATCACATGAGGTACTGAGCACCTGTAGCTCTCATTGACTTCAGCTGGGGTTGCAGATGCTCAGAACTTCTGGGAATTTGGTCATTCTTGTATGTCAAAGTGTCTGTATGGAGCAATGAAAGAGTCTAAATATTCATCCTAAGGATATTGATCAGTACACACCATTAGACTTATAGGAATTCTGTATGTTCATTTCCTACTGAAACAGTGGATTGGCAGGGATTGAATTATTATTGTAACTAAATCAGTGAACTACGAAAGTGCTGAATAAAATTTAGCTTAGACTCAGAAAAGGAAATTGCATGGGAGGTGGGGGAAAGAGGCTTATAATTGATTAACTTGAAAAAAAGAAAATTCTTATGAGCCTGTTATGTAAACACCATGGTATTTATTCACTGCTGCTAAAAGGATTGCCCAGCGCTAACAAAACCTTGCAATTGACTTTTACGGTTAATAACTAATACCCATTGAATTCTCAGGGTATTGCTATTAGAATAGGGTAAAGTCCAGCAAACTCTTGGGAAAACTGGAAAACTTCTTGGCCTCACGTCCAATGTATAGAACTTCTCGAATTTTTCCTCCTGGCGTAGTCCCTTTCTTCTTTGCCAGGGACATCAGCTCAACTCCCACCACTGGTTTCCTTCTAACAGTCCCAGCACTGTGCTTTTTCTTTCCTGCTCCTTTCATTAGATGGCTTCCCAATCTTTGTTTAATGGTGCTCCAACCTCCCTCCATCAACTTTCTTCTAAAAACTCTTTCCTGTATTGCCAACAAGAAATTTGTGGTTGTGTGTGTGTATAAAACTCAAATTAAATAAATACATGTAATGGAACCTGAAGTGTGCATAACAAAACTGAGTAATGGTGTGAACTTAGTACTGTAACCCTCACCGTTCTTTGCCTCATTGTTTGCCACTCTCAGTTGTTGTGTCACATCTAATGAAGACGATGGGAATCAGCATAGGTGCAGGGGTCTGCCCAGATGCAATAATGAGCAGAATAAG
Source organism: Pelusios castaneus (assembly GCA_007922175.1). Taxonomy (NCBI): domain Eukaryota; kingdom Metazoa; phylum Chordata; order Testudines; family Pelomedusidae; genus Pelusios; species Pelusios castaneus. Next base: position 6,185,794 of record ML685899.1, on the reverse strand, counting down.
GGCCACACACTGCAAGTTTGTTGGGATTGTGCTTTTCTTTCTTAGTCTGTGAAGGCTATAACACACTTTTGGATGGTGTGTAATAAGTAATAGTGTCCATGACATAGTGTACTCAATAAACAAACCCTGACATTTGTTGATGTACATGCATTGCTAGCAGCATTACAGTTTTTTGTCTCTTGGATTCAATGACTTTTTGTCTTTTATAAATAAAACAAGTGCTGTCCCCCTCTAATAAAATTATCCCTAAGATTCTGTTCGGGTCTACGCCTTATACACAAGAAGTCAAAACTCATTCCAGTGAAAGGGACCTATATAAGCGCTTTCACACCATTGGAGCCCAAATTATGTGAATTCCACCTACATTCCCCTGATGATGCTTCAGTGCAGCAAGAGAGATATCTAAGCTGTGTGGTATTGTACTTACCAAATTTAAAAATGTTTGATCAATACAATGCGAAGTTTGGCTGACAATCTTTTGAATAGGGATAGAGTGGCTTTAAGAATTCTTAAGAGCTATTGCATCTTTAAGGGCCAAATACTCAAATACTGTAAATTTGCGTAGCTCCATTGACTTCCGTGAAGCTATGCTAATTTAGGACAAAGCTGAATAATTGGACTGCAGAGTACCAGCTTGACTCTGTCCTTAATAGATAGGGACCAAAGCTAGTTCTCTGTTAAATTTGTTTTCTATTTACTTTACCAAATATTAGTTCAGTAACCTTATGGTGGAGGGAGGAAGTTTTTGTGTAATTTGGATGCGAGTAGCTCTGATTGTAAATACTACTTTATCGTTCAAACCGCATGAAACTGTGACACATGTAGAGTATAAATAAAGGAAGAGAAAGAGCTCTCAGTAGCAATTATCAAACAAATCAAGTGACAACCTCTCCTCTGAGCCAGAACCATTTGCATTATTGCGTAAAATTATAAAATGTTGCTTCGCATATTTAACGTGTCTGTCTCATTTTTGTTTTCCTGTCTCCAGATCTATTATAAAGTTATTAAAGAAATTGAGCCAGGAGAAGAACTGCTCGTGTATATGAAGGAAGGTGCCTATTCTCTTGGGAACATGCCACCTAGTTTGGAAGGTGAGGCCCTTATTGTTAGCTAGCACTTCTCTGCACCTCACACCCGGGGTAACAAAAGAACATCCTGTTAGAAACTGAGTGTGCACCGTTGCCTTGTCTGTTCTATCCTGTAGACCGTTCAGTGGTTATATGCTTAGTGATACCTTTTCTCCGATCGGTTGTCTTAGTCAATGAAGTCTGAGCAAAACCTTTTTTTTAAACTTAAAATGCACTAATATATAATATTAAGGAATGTCGTGGTTTGGAATCCTGTAGGGGGCAACTTATTAATTCCCAGAGTGATCGTGGTGGTTTGTTTGCAATAAAAGTGAGCCAAACCATTATGAGACTTGCAAACCATGCTGTGTTTTTAGATCACATGGCAAAAGTAACCAGTGCCAAAGTTGGAACAGCCCTTGTGCTATTATATGAATGGTTCCACAACTTCAACTGGCAGTTAGCTGAACAGTTAGAGTGGCAAGCTGGATGAATGATCATGAATAAAGTTAACATCTTCATTGCTACGTTGCCCAGCAATATGTGTCTTTCCTGGTGACATACAGGAATGGCATGTCAAGGTGCCTGGCTGGCACAAATGGACTCACCAACTGAGCAAATTGATTATCTACTGATTATTGTATCCTGCATTGAGCACAATAGGGGGGTTACGGCTTTTTCTCTAGCTCTGACTGTCACAATCACATTCCCCCCCCCCCCCCCAGTACATTGATACCAATTATTAACATTTGGTAACCACACAAGATATTTAAAGAGTCATGATGCTTTCATGGAGGAGTGTGTGTTTCATAATAGTTACAGCACAGAACTGTGAGTCAGGGTGCCTGGCTTCTGTTTCTGACTACGCCACCAACTTGCTCAATGAAATTAACGATAACTTGCAAAGGGAAAAAACTGGGCTTTTGTCCTTCCTTCCACTCCCTCTCTCCACGCGTCGTCCCCCCCCCCAAAAAGGCATCCTGAAATGATTTTTCCAGATCAAAGGGTTAGAGGGAAGAGGGGTTGCTGCTTGTTTTTCATTAGAAATAAGGGTCTTATCTCCAGTGGAATACTTTAAAACTATTGGAGAACTAGTGATACAATGACAACATGAAAACAAAGAGTGAAATTTGAGCAGTTTTAGAAAAGGGAAGGGAAATAGACTGTTTACAACTTTGGTTTTGGTTTTAGAAGAAATAAATAAAAAAAAACCTGGCTATTTATATAGGTGGAAAGAATATCAAAATTCTTATAGCAAAAGTTTTTTTAAAACCCACCCAAACCCAAGATTTTTAGAAGGACTGCAAACCTCTTGCTTCAGGCCTGAGCTAACTTCTACCTACTGAGGATCAGAGAGAAACTTTCCACGGGGATAGGTTCCTCTGAACGTCTCACTGCAGGGTTTCTTGCATTTTTTCTGAAGGTGCTGGTGCTAAAGACAGTCAGAGACAGGAAACCTGTCCAGATGGGCTCTTGGTCTGGCCCAGACAGTTCCTAAGTTTCTATGGTTTTCTTGGGTTGTTTTATTAACACTTATTTAACACAGCAACCAACATTTTGATAAGAAGGTGTGTTCATTAAAGAGTCAATATCCCCATTCCTTTCCCTTAAAGTGACAGAGCTCACGATACTAATGCTGTGAGGCATGGAAGAGGTCTTCCTGCACAAACAGGGAAGACCAGACATGCTATTTCTGATATTGCTAAAGTAAAACTCTAAGCCACAGAAAACCAATTTGAAAATGTAACCCTGTAAGCCTCCTTTAAAGAATAAAAAAAAAGAAAGAAAAAGCACAAATCTACCTCTTTAAAAAAAATTCTTTGCAAGTCACAGTGTGTAACACTGAAACAATATCTTTCTCACTAGGATGTTGTAAAGCTAAGCTAACACAAAGGGCTCTGTGCTTCCCAAACAAAAGTTAGGATAGATGAGCAAAGAACTAATATATTTTAATGTGGTTTTTAGTTGGACTTTAATTTGGTGCCAACGAAAGTTAAAGACTAATATGAGAAGTGGGCGAACTATCTACAGTGAACAATTAGCTGAATTTAGTTCATGTTTTCTGTTTATACATTGCCTGTGGGAACAGTTTATGATTGGTGCAGATTTGTTCACTACTATTTGATGACGGATTTATACAAATCTCTTTTATCCTATAGGTTGCTATTTGTCTAGTGCTTTACCTAGTCAGTATTTGAAAATTGAGCTATTTTGATTGGCCATTCTGATCACATGCTGGGTTTTGTTCTTTAACTAGTAGATTAACTTAAATCCTAGTTTCAGAATTCTAATGCAAATACTTAACGATTATAGATGTAAAATCCACTTGTTTTGAATATTCTACAGTATTCGTTTGATATTAGCTGTTTCAGTGAATGGACCTACCAAAAACCTCTTTTGCTAAGGATACTCTGAAAAATGAATGACAAAAGAGTTCAAACACTAATGATACAAGTTAATTGAAGCACTCAGATTTATTTTTCTGAATAATTATTTCAGTATTCTTTCAGAAATACTAATGCTATTCTTGAGAGCAAGACAGAGATGTGAGTAATTTCTTCCTCAAAATAATAGTATAAAAATTAAATACAGCTTTGTAATTTGTGAAGAAAGAAAGAAAGAAAGAAAGAAAGAAAGAAAGAAAGAAAGAAAG